>OY744476.1:495848-726076 GCA_963556175.1 Tipula confusa
GGAACAAACAACCTATGTGAATTTACTCCACGAGCAAAATACACATTCAGTTCATTCGTTGCTCAATTTTTTTAACTGATTTGAGAGGTCCGAATTGAATAGTCAAATCACTTCAGTTGATTCAGTTAATTCAGTTAATTTTGTTTATTCATGTCAATCGAAAGCGCCTTATCACTAGTATGTTTCTGAAATACTATAGTACTATATTTTAACATTAGTCGGTTTCCTTTTTACAATATTGCATGAGAAAACAAATGGTTTGGAAATATGGGTCTTAGAGAGAATTTCAAGCTAGTTCTGATGTTTATTGACTAATGTCACCAATCTGTCATTGTTTTCCGGTATGAACGTCTTGTAAAATGAGTTTTTTGTGGCTTGGCATGACTGGTGGGTTTAAGCTAATCTGGTATGTAAGTGCCATGCGATAGTCAATTTACACATAAAATAATTATCTTGTAAATTCAAGATAAACTTGTTTATCTGTGACTGCAAGAAATCCAAACCCAAAACAGCAACGAATAGCTTTGGATGGTCTCCACTTGATAGATATCTACAATATGAATAAAAGTAGCTAATTTTTTAAATACTGCACATCTCACAAACCTATCCTAAATCGCGGGTCCCTCTTGTACGTAAGGAAGGCCAATTATTATTTTCAGCGGTTTTAATTTTCATTCTTGATGAATTTAACATTTTTTCGAAGTGGGTGGTCATCAGATCCATCCAACTGTTTAGTCGCTTCCTGTTACCAACAAAAAATTCTAACGATCCATGATCGTTTAAATATTTTATAAATCATTGATGTCAATTACTCAGGCCACATGAGCCTTTGTATAATATCACTCTTACCGCCATCTGTAAGTCAAGATTTAAACTACCGTAATGTTGATCCGATCTTTGAAACGTCAACTTATATATTTTGTTAATTGCGGGAATTTTAGTTTTGACTTGAAAATGAGATAGAAATTATAAAATTGGGATTGTGCAATATAAATTTTTAAATTAACTTCATAAATTTAACAACATTAATATGTTTAAAGTTCCTACGTTAATGAGTAATAAAACAAAAACAAAACGTAAGTATTGTGAATAAGTATAATTTGATTTTAATCGATAGCTGTAACTAGTCGTTTTCTAGATCTAACATTGGAGAAACTAGTTAAAAATCCTGAAAATGAACTGCTTAATATGGATGACAGTATTTTTGTTGATCTCGATTTACCTAATTGTGATTTAATGAACCCTGCAAAAACCCTACAGCGGAAGATATCTAATTTTCCTACTGCTACTTGTGTTTCACTTTCTGATAGTGAAAAAAATGAATTAATGAAGGCTGGTAAACGAAAATCGGAGCCCATTAAACTAATGGCACCGAAAATCATTCGGTTACAAACTGATTTGTCTAATGATGATGATTTTGTGTTTGATATATCTAAAGATCGGGATTGGAGCGAAATCAAAGAAATGGATCAAAATCAAAGCTTCCAAATAAATCATCAAAGTGAAGAACCTCTTTTTTCTTGTGGTACTGAGTCACAATGCATTAAAGAGCTGGATAAAATAATGCCACATTCGAAGTACGATGTTATAGTAAATGCACTTGATTTTGAAAATACCCAGCTAAATCAACTATTTAATGAAGATGATAAAATTCCTTGCGGTCAATCAAGCCAAAAATTTCGTTCAGATGTAAAGCAACTTCCCAAAAATATGCTGACTCAATCAATCAGTAACGGCGTGTTTTCGCAAGATACGAATTCTGTTTTTATTAATACAGCAACGGGAACGCAATATATTCGTAGGCAGCGCGAAATGGCTGATATAAATGACGATAATATCAATGATGACTTTTTTAACGATAATTTTACGCAACTGCTTAATGGAGATCTTGGACAATACATAAACGAGGTTGAGAAAGATTTCACTGATTGCGAGCAGTCCATAATTCACTGTATTAATGGTGGTAGTGGGAATGAAACCTTAGTTCAAGCAGTTTCAGGAATTGAAAATATAAACTGGGACTCTCCAGTTAAAATACATAAAAACCGCTTGAATACATCAACTGTAGTTCAGCGCAAGATTCATCAAATTAAACAATCAAGACACAACGAATTAACAAAATCATCGTTCACAATGAAACCAGTAACGTCTTCGAAATTTTCGGAACGTGGACCTTTCTTTGGACTACCATTAAAGGTTAAATTTCTTATCAAGGAGTATAAAGGGATCGATGATCTGTATGACTGGCAAAAGGAGTGTCTTAAACTTCCAGCCATTTCAAAACGTAACAATCTGATTTATTCGCTTCCTACAAGTGGTGGAAAAACTTTGGTTGCTGAAATTATCATGCTTAGGGAAATATTATGTCGCCAAAAGAATGTGATTCTCATTCTCCCGTATGTTTCGATCGTTCAAGAAAAAGTTTGGGGTCTATCACCCTTTGCCGTGCAGCTTAATTTTCTCGTAGAAGAGTATGCAGCTGGAAAAGGTGCATGTCCTCCACGACAACGACGAACTAAGAGGTCAGTTTTTGTGTGTACAATCGAGAAAAGTCTAGCACTTTTTGACAGCCTAATTGAATCGAATAGGGTGGATGAAATCGGTCTGATCGTTGTGGATGAATTACATTTACTCGGGGAAAGTGGCAGAGGTGCAACACTTGAAATGATATTGTCTAAGGTCATGTTTGTTAACGCTGATATACAAATTGTTGGAATGAGTGCAACTTTAGGCAACATTAACGAAATTTCAGAATTTTTGAACGCAGATCATTTTACAAGAGACTTTCGACCTGTAGAATTACAGGAGTACATTAAGTGCGGAAAAGATATTTTGCATATTGATTACAAAGAAAATGTTGACGATGCTTTTAAACAGATTCGTACGATTGATTATAATTATACACCTAATATGATTAAACAAGATAAAGATCACTTGGCAGGTTTGGTGTTGGAAGTAATTCCAAAAGAATCGGTACTCATATTCTGTCAGTCAAAAAAAACATGTCAAAATGTGGCTCTACTGCTGTGTAATTTATTTGATAAGCAATTACTAAGCCATCGTAAAGAGGAACGGGCGGAGTTGATAAAGATAATAAAGCGTGATACGGCTAGTCCTATCTGTGATATTCTAAAAATTACTATTCCATTTGGTGTGGCATATCACCATTCTGGTTTAACATTAGATGAGCGGCGACATTTGGAGGATGCGTTCCGAGTTGGGGTGCTTTGTGTAATTTGCTGTACGTCTACACTTGCCGCTGGAGTTAATCTACCAGCAAAACGAGTAATCATACGTTCACCATATGTGGGAAACAAATTTATTACGCTAAGCAAATATAAGCAAATGGTAGGTCGAGCTGGTCGCGCTGGAATGGGTGAGACTGGTGAAAGTTATATAATTTGTGATGATAAAGATAATCTGGCACTCGGCACTTTATTACAGTCACCCATGGATGAAGCACTTAGTTCAATCCATGCTAATAATTTACGTGGTATCCGTTGCTTCTTATTAAGTGCAATTTGGTTAAATTTGGCTAAAACTCGATTACAACTAAATAATTTTGTGCGGCATACTTTACTGTCGGTTCAAGCAAAAAGACTGAAGATAAATTTAAATGAAATAGTCGACGACGTTATCCGATACCTATTCCGCAAAAAAGCACTTCAAGCAATAGATAATAAAGAAATACATAAAGCTAGTACGATCGAATGTAATGTAATTGAAACTCAGGAAGCTGTAACCATAAAAACTTCAGTCGATACGAATCAAGGAAAATCATTAGTCTTAAGCATCAGTAATTCATCGGAATTCGAAGTCAGTAAATTGGGTAGATCATCGGTGCGTGCATGTATTGATCTCGAAAAGGCTAATGTACTTTATAAGAATTTGATTAAGGCACAAGCGAGCTTAGTCCTTTCAAACAATTTACATTTGCTGTACGTGTGCACGCCAATGGATAAAATCGACGGTATAAGGCTAAATATGCCTTTGTATTATTCGCTGGTGAGTTATTAAAGTAACTATGTACATACTTAGAAAATAAATTGATTTTTGTTGGTTAGATTTGCCGTGTAACCGTAAATAACTATTTTTCCTCCATCGTATTAGGTCACTTTAAAAATTTAATTTTTTCTTTGTTTTATTTTCAGTACACAAAGCTTACTCCAGATCAACTTCAAACTGCTAAAGTTTTAGGTATAACGGAAAATGTTGCAATCAAAATGGTTTCAGGTAAACCGTTTTCTTCTGAAATCGAGGATATTCTAAAACGACTCTATGTTGCATTAATGTTGCAGGATTTATGGGATTTGAAAACGGTTTATGAAGTTGCTAAAAAGTTCGAAAATGATCGAGGATTGGTTCAGCAACTGCTGCATCTATCGGCTACTAACGCATCTAGTATTTTAAGGTTTTGTGAACATCTTGATGAGTTTTGGGCAATGAAGGAGTTACTCACGATTTTTACAAAGCGACTCTCATACTGTTGTACAAATGAATTGTTTCCTTTGATGCAGTTGCCATCTTTAAAAATTGGTCGTGCACGTCAGCTATACAATGCCGGTTTTAAAAATCTAGAAGCGTTAGCCAAAACCTCAAGTCGCGAGTTAGTAGAGAAAATCGAATACTTAAGTTACCGCGTAGCAAAGCAACTAATTGCTGCGGCCCAATTATACTTACTCGAGCGTGTTGAGAATTTACGGGCGGAAGTGTGTGAAGTAATGGAGCACATAATTCAAATAAAATAAAAACAACTTTAAGATTTATAATTTAATTAGTTATCGTTTTTTATACAAACAAGGCATTAAACTGAACTTTGCCAGTGAAAGATTCGAATTTTTATCGACTCGCTTATTTTTTTTAAAATTAAAGAAGTAGAATAATTTGGTATTCAGGTCTTTATTGAGAAGTTCAAATCCACATTTTTCAACATTTTTAATAAAATCATTGACATTGGTGACTGAACCAAAACGGGATTCAATCTCAGCAATTTTTAGTTTACCACTGTTGGGAGAGAGAAAGAATGAAATTTTTAATGAAATACATTTTATACAATTACGTTAAAAACCGTTGATATTTTATATTCGACTTACCCTAGTTGTAACACTCGATTTGCCTCGATGATGAAATCTTTTAAGTTTGTTCCCATTAATGAAAGACAAAATACAACAATATTAACACTTTCAGATTTAAGAGGAGTATTTGCCATATCACATGCTATTACACTCTCATTAACAGCAACTAGGTCCAATGAAAATACCTTATGTGGAACCGATTTGGCAAGTTCAGCTTCTCCACACCCAAAATCAGCAACAATTTCTGTTTTGGGACACTTAGAAATAGCATTTATTATACGTTTTAGAGGATTTGATGGCCAGTTTTCAACTTGAATACGATAACCATCGTGATACGCTTGGAAAGTTTCCAAATTGGTTTTAAACATCTTCATAGCTTCTTGACTCTGGGATTTATACAACTGTTCATTTAAGAATCTAAATCGAGAACCTTTCAAATTTTCACGCAGTTTATCAGTGAAATTCGGTTTACTAACTGGTGCGACGTCATTATTTTCAATTTTTTGTGTTTTTGGCCGTGGATCAATTTTATTTGTTTGTTGTGTTTCTTCGTTTAATTTCCGTTTATTTTTAATTTGTTTTTTAGACAATTTCTGCTCAATTGGTTTTTGAGGATGTTGCATATTCGTCACCGATCTAATTTTCACAAACTTACCAACTTCGTGTGGCCACTCAGGTTCATATTTTTGAACTTTTTGTTTTTTTGCCGTTACTAATCCCGGCTTCATAAAACAAAAATATGTATTATAAATCAAAAATTTATTTTAGAACTATTAAATAGAGACATACCGTTTTATGAATGAATAACTTTGCTATTTCGGTGGAATCATGTTCCCATTCAGGCTCGTCGAATATAGTAGTCATTTCTAATTATCCAAAACGAAACTCGTCTACCGATATATTCACGTGTTTGTTGATTTTCTGTTGTTTTAATAATTTTGACGTTTACCAAGTCGATATTACAGTGTTACAGAATGAAATACAGTTGCGAGAAAAAATACTGTAACATATCTTAGTACAATATTACCTGTAATAGTACTAAATATAAACTATTTCGATTAGTTCAAGTAGAATTCAACTGCTGTATTTATGTTATTATCACAGAATAAATCTAATAAATCTTAGATTTATTCTGTTTATAAAACTGTTTTTTCCGAATTTTCTATCGGCTAGAAAAGACAAACTGAAAAAAAATTATAAAAAATAGACACAAGTGTTAGTGAATACAACATAGTTCATATTAATAAAATCTTTATATGACATACATTTTGATTCTTTTTTTACGCACTTTTTATTCGACATTTTGAAATTTTGAATAGCAACATTTTGAAAATAAAATCTTAAGTTAAATTTTAACTCAATAGCCTTGATATATAAACAATTATAAATAAAATTTAGCAATGTGATAGTGATATTGTTAATTTTTGTTCTATTTTTGTGATGCTGAGCTGACGCACGTGTCTTCTATTATAATAGTGTTATCTCCTGTTTGTTTCTCTGTCTTACTAAAATTGGTTTGCAACATTTTAAAGCACATCAAAATAAAAATTTGTCCAAGTTTTTAAATTGTAGATTAAAGTTTAATAATATATTTATAACAATGAGTATTCAATTAAGAAGCATTAAACAATGAGTATCCAATTAATGTTGATTTCGATTAAGTGCAAAAAGGGTGAAAAGAGTACTCTCATAACGTTCGATTGACCATTAAAAAATTACTCTGGCAGCACTCGGAGTTTTTTTTGCACCAAGTGATTTCACTCCGAGTTTTTCGATGGATTTACCCAAAACCCTCTCTATTACAAGTCGTATTGTAACTTTCGTTGACAAACGAAACTTTTGTTAAACAAAACCTATGTACACAATTGAGTGTATTTACGCACACTATTTAATGTGTATACACATTTACGGGTATTTTTTAGTCTCTTAATTTTTTAATAAGAGCAAAACCAATACAAATGTTTTATACAAGGCGTACTGTACCAATACATATGATATCAAAACCCTCTTTACTACAAGCCGTATTGTTTGCATACTCATGCTTTACAAAAATATATATTTTGATTGTATTGTAAGTAGAAAATCGTGTCGGGATATGTAGCGAATATTGTGTAAAAGAAATAAACAATAAAGTCAAATAATGCGCATGCGTTTACAATTTTTTTAATTAATTTTATATGGAGTTTTGATAGTTACTAATACATCTAAAGTATATATTTTCACAAATACATTTTAAAAATACATGATGATGTGTGTCAACGAAAGTTACAAGACGGCTTGTAGTAAAGAGGATTTTGTATGATATACAAAAAGTACACTATGAGTAGGTGTATTAGTGTCATAAGCAAAAACCCTCTTTATTACAAGCCGTCTTCTAACTTTCGTTGACACAGCCAAACAAAACCGATATGAAAAATTGCGTGTAGTAGTGCGTTCGAAATCCATATAAAATTAATGTTGTTTTTCTTATGTTTTCTGTTTCTATAGTATGCGAATGTTTATTTTATTTTGCACTATATTCGACACGTTTTTTACTTACAATACATTCTTATGTTCATATGATTAGATAGCATTAGTATGCGATGAATGCGGCTTGTAGTAAAGAGAGTTTTGGTTTTAAGCAAAATCCTCTTTACTACAAGCCGTATTCATTGCATACTCATGCTATTTAATCATATACACATAAGAATGTATTGTATATAAAATACCGTATCGATATGATTTTGAATATAGTGTAAAATAAAATAAACATTTCCATACTATAAAACAAAAGAGAGTAAAAATTGTCAAAATAAAAATTCAAAAAGGCAAAATTGATGTTATCTCTTTCCTATACAAAACACAAATAATAAGAAAAGAGATGAAAAAATTCTTATTTACACATTAAATAGGGTGCGTAACTTAGAGATAAAAATGTTAAATAATGGTAGTAGGAATAGGCACCAATACACTCAATTGTGTATATAGGATTTGTTTATCTGTGTCAACGAAAGTTACAAGACGGCTTGTATAATAGAGCGGATTTTGGTTTTGAATCATATGAACATATGAATGTATTGTAATCAAAAAACGTGTCGAGTATAGTGTAAAATAACATTAACATTCGCATACATAGAAACAGAAAAAATGAGAAAAATAACCTTATTTATAAATGGATTTCGATAGCACTACTACACGCAATTTTTCATATCGGTTTGTTTGTCTGTGGCAACCAGAACCATCTAAACTACAGACCGTATTGTTTATATACTCATGCTATACAAAAATATATACTTTGAATGTATTGTAAGTAAAAATCGTGTTGGGATATGACAAAACCCTCTTTACTACAAGTCGTCTTGTAACTTTCGTTGACACAAATCATCATGTATTTTTAAAATGTATTAGTGAAAATATATACTTTAGATGTATTAGTAACTATCAAAACTTCATATAAAATTAATAAAAAAAATTGTAAACGCATGCGCATTATTTGATTTTATTGTTTATTTCTTTTACACAATATTCGCTATCATATCCCGACACGATTTTCTACTTACAATACAATCAAAGTATATATTTTTGTATAGCATGAGTATGCAAACAATACGGCTTGTAGTAAAGAGGGTTTTGTATGCGAATGATATTTTTCTATACTCTTCGAAACCATATCTCGACACGTTTTTTACTTCCTATACATTCTCTTGTGTATATGATTTAATATCATTAGTATGCAATGAATACGGCTTGTAATAAAGAGGGTTTCGGATTTACCCCTCTTTTACACCAATACTAATAATTTTTCGGTCTTTGTGCTGCCATTTTGAATTTTTGTCATATACGAATTACGCTTCACTAGTCAATTGAGTTTGAAACATCATTGAATATTTGTGATTTAAATATTTTTTTATAAAAGCGTTTTATAAATTGTGAGAAACATGGATGAAATCTTAAGAATTATGCTATTTTTATCATCCCCTTCATTCGTTTCATCATCAACTTATGACTAGTCATCTTTACAACTAGTTCTATTGCTATTTAATTGTATATTGTATTTCTATTGTTTTAAAAAATGGACAAATGGACAAAATATTTAACATTTTAAAATAAGTCGGCCACACTCTTTGATCGTTCTTTTTATTCTACCACTCTCTAAATAATAATTTTTTTTATATCTACACCGGTGCTACCCGATGCGCATTTCATCGTTTTCCTCAATGAACTGTAGAGATGGCTTAGTAAGGAAAACTTAACGTAATTGACGTAACAATATCATTAATTTTATTATATCAACTCTTGTACATAAGTTGTGTAAATGTACTAAACTGGTATTTATAAGATGTTCATAATATTTTTTATAATATATATATATATATATATATATATATATATATATATATATATATATATATATATATATATTCATATATATATATATATATATATATATATATATATATATATATATATATTTATTTATATATATATTTATATATATATATATATATATATATATATATATATATATATATATATATATATATATATATATATATATATATATATATATATATATATAATATAAGGTAATTTATTGTAAAATATTTTAATGTTATGTGGAAATATTGATGCATCAGCATATTTCATGTAGTATAATATTTTATGTATTTAAACGTAGTAACTTTAACTTGTGTATTTATATAAAATAAATAAATAATATGACAAGAGACCCGTTAATCAAGAACTATTACTGAGTTAGTGTACAATTTAGTTTGAACCTGTTCCGTGGTAACTCAAACTCATCGTACAAACTAACATTCGGTCCTTCGAGCCAATAAGAACAGGCACATCAACCAACATAACGGCCCACAACAAAAAATTGTAATAATAGATTCACTATTAAAAGAGCAACAGGAAAATGCCACAAAGATATAGGCTTTAAAACAAATACAAGAAAGAAAAACAAAAAAAATCTGGTAACAAAGATCCAGACGTTAAAGGGGTTCATCAGCCGATATGAAGCCAACCATGAGCAAATAGAAGCAGAAGCTAAAATTACAGCAACTAGAGAACAACAAGACCATTTTATGGCAACTGCACGAAGAACTACTTCTGGATATTCCAGAGGAAGAGCAAGTTGGTATCCCGTATATTATACAACAACGGTATACAGAGGGTAGAAGTAGATGAGATGACAGCCAGGCTTTAAGAGGCAACACAACAACAATCAGCACAAGGAAGCGGTATTATCAATAATAAAATTGGTCAACCAGAATTAAAATTGCCACCCATCAAAATACCATATTTCAATGGTCAATATAATGAATAAGCATCGTTTTACGACAATTTTTACAGATTTGTGCACGAAAAGGAAAATCTCAGTCATACGCAGCAAAACAACTAAATCACATTCCAACATCAGGAATAAACTACACGGATGCGTGAAAAATATTGGTAGAAATACACCCAGGACATGATAAGTTAGTTAGAGTCTTTACTTTGAAAACTCAGAACGGAAATTTCAAAAGATCCATCGCTAAAATCAGTCCACTGCAACTAACTGCAACGAGGAAGCAGACTGGTAACTCAAACTCATCATACAAACTAATAAAACCCCTTAAAATTGTCAATACTTTTTTATTATAACCCTCACCACTCATGTTGTGAATTCAATTGTATGGATATACATATTTATATAAAAATGTTAGAATTATTTTATAAAACATATAAAATAGAAACAAAGTTTAATTGAATCATAAAAAAAAGTTTGTTGTAACATATTTTTCCATTATTCTTTATGCAATTTTTATTCTACTACATAATATATAAATACGAGGAGATACAAATAATTCAGTAAGAGCAGTAAAAGGCTTAGGGAAAAATAGCTAAGTAGTTGTTTTTGTAAAGAAATAAAAAAATTAATAAAATTCATAAAATAATATTGGAGATACACAATACAACAAACCCAAATATTAAAATTTTTGAATTTCAATTTTCAACAAGCTATAAAATTTCTCTGAATATATAAACATGCAACTACTCGTATGAATGGTCTCTTATTTATATGATTCTGAGTAAATTGAATCATAAAATATAGAATGATAATCAGTGAATTATGGTACCGGTAAAATACGCAAATTATATAAACAGTAGCAGAATATTTTTTTTTAAATATGTACATACTATAGTAATAAACTGCAGATTTTAAAGTAACCTATTTTTTAGAAATTGAGTTATATTTGCAGTGTTGAAGGCTATTCAAGCAGTTAAATCGGATATGATAGCATATGATGAGGTTGATTTCAAAGTTTTAAAATTATTTATCCACCTATATCTTCCACACGTTACTTTTATCATCAATCAGTGTTTCGAGCAATTGGCGCAGTGGTTAAAGCTGCGGTGTTTGGGGCGGGAGGTACCGGGTTCGAATCCCAACAGGGGAGGGTTGCAAAAGGGATTTTTCATCACCTGATTTCGATCGGTGATGACGATGAACACAACTATGACCCCCTGTTGGAGTGCAGAGTCTATGGGCCGAACCATCGTCCATGTCAGTACAGGCTGGCATGGAGCAATGCATTGCGCAGATGGGATATTCAACAATCGCGAACCTGTATTCGTGCGTCCTCGATTTGGCCCTAGTTGGCGTAAAGTAAGGACGTTAAAATAACCGCGAAAGAGTTGGGTGAGCTTCGGCCCCAGAAAAATTGTAGGGATTAAAAATTAAAAAAAAAAAAAAAAAAAAATCAGTGTTTGACAAAATCGGTTTTTCCAAATTTATGGAAAGTTGCATCTATTATTCCTTTACCAAAAAAAGAAAAATTTCTAGCGTTAGTGATATTCGTCCTATTAGTATTTTACCTGTCCTTTCTAAAGTTATGGAGAGAATTATGCAAAAGCAAATTTATGAACATCTTCAAAAGTTTGACTTTTTATGTAAGTTTCAATCAGGATTCAAATCTGGTCATAGTACCACCTCAGCATTGCTATATATTATTGATGATTTATCTGCTATGTTAGATAAAAAAAAATCATTTGCTTTATTAGTTCTCTTGGATTTTTCGAAAGCTTTTGATAGTGTAAATCATACCCAGTTACTTCAGAAACTTTTTTTGTACTATACATTTTCAAATTCGTCGATAAGCTTATTGCACTCTTATTTGAGCAACCGTAAGCAGTTCGTGCAGTGTAGTGATAAACGGTCAACTATTAGTGACGTTGCTGCCGGAGTTCCGCAGGGTTCTATTCTTGGTCCCTTGCTTTTTTCTATTTATATAAATGATCTTTCATGGCACATTCATGATTGCCGGTTTCATTTTTATGCTGATGACTTGCAGCTTTATGTTAGTGGTAACATTTCTAATTTAAACGAGGTTGTGCAGTGTCTTAACTGTGACCTCAAATGCGTTTCTTTATGGGCCAAAAATAATTCTCTTGCACTTAATCCAAGTAAGAGTAAATCTTTATTACTCTCCAGAAACAAATCAGTTAACTTTACACCGTCACTTTTGTTAGACAATGATCTCATCACTTTTGTTCCAAAAGTTAATAATTTGGGACTTATTTTGAATTCAAAACTGTCTTGGGTAGATCATGTAGAGTCGGTATGCCAACGAGTAAACTATAGTTTGTATAAGCTTAGGTTGGTAAAAAAAAATAACCGCGAAAGAGTTGGGTGAGCTTCGGCCCCAGAAAAATTGTAGGGATTAAAAATTAAAAAAAAAAAAAAAAAAAAATCAGTGTTTGACAAAATCGGTTTTTCCAAATTTATGGAAAGTTGCATCTATTATTCCTTTACCAAAAAAAGAAAAATTTCTAGCGTTAGTGATATTCGTCCTATTAGTATTTTACCTGTCCTTTCTAAAGTTATGGAGAGAATTATGCAAAAGCAAATTTATGAACATCTTCAAAAGTTTGACTTTTTATGTAAGTTTCAATCAGGATTCAAATCTGGTCATAGTACCACCTCAGCATTGCTATATATTATTGATGATTTATCTGCTATGTTAGATAAAAAAAAATCATTTGCTTTATTAGTTCTCTTGGATTTTTCGAAAGCTTTTGATAGTGTAAATCATACCCAGTTACTTCAGAAACTTTTTTTGTACTATACATTTTCAAATTCGTCGATAAGCTTATTGCACTCTTATTTGAGCAACCGTAAGCAGTTCGTGCAGTGTAGTGATAAACGGTCAACTATTAGTGACGTTGCTGCCGGAGTTCCGCAGGGTTCTATTCTTGGTCCCTTGCTTTTTTCTATTTATATAAATGATCTTTCATGGCACATTCATGATTGCCGGTTTCATTTTTATGCTGATGACTTGCAGCTTTATGTTAGTGGTAACATTTCTAATTTAAACGAGGTTGTGCAGTGTCTTAACTGTGACCTCAAATGCGTTTCTTTATGGGCCAAAAATAATTCTCTTGCACTTAATCCAAGTAAGAGTAAATCTTTATTACTCTCCAGAAACAAATCAGTTAACTTTACACCGTCACTTTTGTTAGACAATGATCTCATCACTTTTGTTCCAAAAGTTAATAATTTGGGACTTATTTTGAATTCAAAACTGTCTTGGGTAGATCATGTAGAGTCGGTATGCCAACGAGTAAACTATAGTTTGTATAAGCTTAGGTTGGTAAAAAAATATTGTCCAACAAGTTTATGCATTTATTTAATAAAAACTATGGTTTTACCTTTTTTCACTTATTGTGACGTAATTTTTAATAACTGTGACAGTTCTTCGAAACGCTTACTTGAGGTAACTTTTAACAATTGTACTCGGTATGTACATAATCTTAGATTTAAAGATTCTATTCTTGGTTGTGGTTTATTTGAGTTTACTCAAGTTTCTTGAGCTTTTTTATTGTAGAATTGCTAGTTTTATTTTCGAGTAATTAATTCGAAATTACCTTTGTATTTGTATAAAAAATTTAATTTTTCAAAGTCTCAGCGTACCAGAAATATCAACTTGCCGTGCAACAGAACTGCTATTTATAATGACTCATGTTTGGTGAATGCAATTGTTATTTGGAATAGTTTGCCAACTGAACTTAAAAATTTAAGTTCTGTAAATATCTTTAAAAAGAAATTGTATGATATGATTGGGAGAGTGTAAATTTTTGTGTATATTATTTGTAATTTATTGTATATATTTTATTGTGCATATTTTATTTTGTTTTCCAATTTTGTTTTTTTTTGTATTTTTTTTTGATTATTTATGTTAGGTTATGTTTTCTTTATGTAATTATGTGTATATGCATGTTGTACAAAAACTTAGGTTTAAACTTCATTATAATAAATAAATATTAAGATAATTGAGTTACTGAAGTGAATTTGATTACTCGATTGACATTCTTCACTTCAGATAAATCAAATGTCAATAAATGAGTCATATTTTACGCTTATGTTGATGTTTCATTTTACTAATAGTTATCAACTTTAAAAGTTGTATTGTTTGTTTTGTAATTTATATTTTAAAACTAATTATTTGCAATTTTTTATTTTATTTTATTTAATCTTTTTATTAAAGTTTTTATTTCCCACCAAAAACAGTAAACAAATACGTAAGCACCTACCTAAATAAATGAAACAAAAAAAAAACAACCTAACTGAATTTACTCGACCAAAAAGTACAATCAGATAATTCAGTAGCTCAAACTTTTAACCGAAGTGAAGAGGTGCGAATCGAACAGCCAATTCGCATCAGTATTGACAACTGCTAAAGTACGGGGCAGAGACATCTACAAGTCAAAAGACAAACTTGGTTAACACTTAAAAATACATTATTCATTATTTACATGACGAGCACAGATATATATATATATATATATATATATATATATATATATATATATATATATATATATATATATATATATATATATATATATATCAAAATATGGGGCGGTTAATATTTATAATTATTGAATTAAAATATATTATAATTTCATATATTATAATTACTTTTAACTTACTGTAAGGTCTACTTGGTGGCCAACAGGTGCGGGTAAAACCAAAATAAAATAAAAATTAATAAAATTTATTTTTTTGGAGTAGAATAGAGAAAACCGGTCGTAAGTTATATAAAAAAAATAGAAAATTAAATAATATTATGTACTAACCCTAAGTTAAGATTCCGCTAGGGCAAAGTGATAAAATATGAAAAATAGAGTGAGAGGTCATCGATGATATAAGCGGCAGCGGATGCAGATAATAAAAAGAAAAATAATTAATTAATAATCAAGAAATAATTTTGATAATACAATAATAATCATCGGATAATATTCCACTTAATAATAATAATTATTATAAAATCATCTATAAGAAAATTATCATGTATTGATAGTAAAGTAATTAAATAAAGTTATTATAAAGTAATTAATTATATTTATAATACATACTATAAGAAAAAAAATAATAAAACAAGTTCCGTTACATATAGACTATAAAGAATAATACTAAACTATATAGAATAATAATAAAATATATAGAACTATATAGAACAATATAATATAATCTAATCAACTAAATATTTGACATCATCATTTTCTACGGCGTGATGGAAACAAAAAAATCAGAAACAAATAAATAAAACGAGGAGACAACAACTTGTATTTTTGAATCAGTTCTCTTTTTTGACGCAATTGCAATACACAATTGATATCCATATATTTTAATAATCAAAGAAAAGGAAGTGAAAACTAAATTATTTTGTGTGTAAAATTTGTATCTAAAATTATGTAAATAAGAGTTTATCTTGTTGTTTTGAACAATATAAAATAAAAACCTTCCGATTATAATTATTTCCACAACAAAGTTCAACAAAACTCGAAAAAACAATAACAAAATCATTGAATAACTATAAATAGAAGATGACACCGCTAACTTTGCAGCGACATATGAGCCAAGTGTTAATAAATTGTACTACGAAAAACAATTTTCTGTGTCTTTGCTAAATGATGTCCACGAAGTCTTATTTTGTTTGTTAGATGAATGTGTTTGTTAGATGAATGTGTTCGTTAGTAGGTAGTAAAACGTGTGAAGATTTAAAAAACATAAACAAACTAACAGAACGTCGATTCAGCATCATTTTTATTCTTTTCATTTGATCAAAAAGTAAACGTAATCTTAGCCCGTAAGGAGCAAATGGAATTTTTTTGAATCAATTGATTTTATTTTTCAGCGATTTGATCGTTTTTTTTTTTTAATCACATTCGTTAATTAACAGGATTTATATGTATTGATAGTAAAGTAATTAAATAAAGTTATTATAAAGTAATTAATTATATTTATAATACATACTATAAGAAAAAAAATAATAAAACAAGTTCCGTTACATATAGACTATAAAGAATAATACTAAACTATATAGAATAATAATAAAATATATAGAACTATATAGAACAATATAATATAATCTAATCAACTAAATATTTGACATCATCATTTTCTACGGCGTGATGGAAACAAAAAAATCACAAACAAATAAATAAAACGAGGAGACAACAACTTGTATTTTTGAATCAGTTCTCTTTTTTGACGCAATTGCAATACACAATTGATATCCATATATTTTAATAATCAAAGAAAAGGAAGTGAAAACTAAATTATTTTGTGTGTAAAATTTGTATCTAAAATTATGTAAATAAGAGTTTATCTTGTTGTTTTGAACAATATAAAATAAAAACCTTCCGATTATAATTATTTCCACAACAAAGTTCAACAAAACTCGAAAAAACAATAACAAAATCATTGAATAACTATAAATAGAAGATGACACCGCTAACTTTGCAGCGACATATGAGCCAAGTGTTAATAAATTGTACTACGAAAAACAATTTTCTGTGTCTTTGCTAAATGATGTCCACGAAGTCTTATTTTGTTTGTTAGATGAATGTGTTTGTTAGATGAATGTGTTTGTTAGTAGGTAGTAAAACGTGTGAAGATTTAAAAAACATAAACAAACTAACAGAACGTCGATTCAGCATCATTTTTATTCTTTTCATTTGATCAAAAAGTAAACGTAATCTTAGCCCGTAAGGAGCAAATGGAATTTTTTTGAATCAATTGATTTTATTTTTCAGCGATTTGATCGTTTTTTTTTTTTAATCACATTCGTTAATTAACAGGATTTATATCGTTCCCTTGTGTTTACAACCGAATTTTTATCTTCATCTTTATAACCAACATACCCGGGTGTGTATGTAAGATTTTGTAGTGGTTATTTTGGGTACCGTGTAACTATGGCCCCTTTGGATACCACTTTTTTTGTTTTTGGATTGAATCCAATATAGTGATCACTTTATTAACTTAATTAATAGCAATAGACACTTTATATACTTTGATACAATTTGTTTTAATATTTTGGTAATTACTTTAGGTGTTGACTGACTGATCGCCGCAATAATAATACTGTTTTTATTATATATATTACATAAGTTGTAAAAGCTTATATACTAAAATAATTAAATCTATGTACTTATATACTATATACATATGTATTATTATAAAAACGAAATTGAAATATATAATACATATTTATGATTTTTATTTACATAAACAGAGTATACACTTATTTATCATTTACATAATATCATAATTCAATTGTACTAATTTGTATGTGCATATATACATATATATATATATATATATATATATATATATATATATATATATATATATATATATATATATATATATATATATATATATATATATATATATATATATATATATATATATATATATATATATATATATATATATATATATATATATATATATATATATATATATATATATATATATATATATATATATATATATATATATATATATATATATATATATATATATATATATATATATATATATATATATATATATATATATATATATATATATATATATATATATATATATATATATATATATATATATATATATATATAGTGACACTACATCACTCACCCCGCAGATAGAACCACGTAGGCTTTCAACTTTTTATATTAAAACGTAATTTTCCTTTTTATACATTCTTCAAATTTAACTTGCCAGTGTGTAGTCGAGGGCATTGTTTAAATTTCGTCGGATACGTACGCCGATTTGAGTCGGTCGATGGCGATTGATGAATTTTTGCCTTTATAATCAACTACATAAAATTTTCGAAATCTTCGCTTTACTACAAATTGCCCCTCATATGGTGGTGTTAATCCAACCTTAACTTTATCCACCCGAACGAAAACATAGTCACAGTCTTTTAAATCTTTGGGTATGTAAATGTTGTTCTGAGGGGTATTCCGCGTTTCTGTTGGAACGAAGTTACGCATCGACTTTCGTAATTGATCGACCAGTGAAGTAGGATCTGTCGATTGCGCGGGATTGGGATGCATTACATGTTCTCCTGGAACCTTAAGCGGTTGTCCGTGGAACCTTAAGCGGGCATCCGAGATCAGTTTTGATCGATGTTCTGATTCCAAGGAGGACAAATGGGAGTTCTTGACTCCAATTTAGGGTATTTGACCTAGCATATATGGAAGCTTTTAAATGGCGGTGCAAACGCTCTACCATGCCATTTGCTTGAGGGTGGTATCAAATTATTTATAATAATTTATAAATAATTTGTCGTCGTCCGTATTCTGTGAGAACCTAGCAGATTTGTAAGTTCTTTAAAGAGTGTACTTTCAAATTGACTGCCTTGGTCAGTCGTGATTTCGAGTGGAATGCCAAATCTCGAAACGTACTGGTCAACGAAAGCTCTAACTACGGTGACAGCTCTCATATCAACAATTGGTATCGCTTCTGGCCAGCGCGATCTCGTAGGTAACCAGTGGTTAGGGAGAACTCTTAGATAGGCTTGTTGCGGTATGTGACGAACCCATGTCGAGTTAAGAGAGAAGAAGAATGAATCAGAAGAAGTGTTGCATGTTGCATATCACGAAATACAACACGCAACACTTCTTCTGATTCATTCTTCTTCTCTCTTAACTCGACATGGGTTCGTCACATACCGCAACAAGCCAATCTAGAGTTCTCCCCTAACACTGGGTATCTACGAGATCGCGATGGCTTTCACCAAGAGTAGTTAAGCTTAACTTAAGCACTTCATATTCTTACGGTATCACTTTCAATTCAGAGTAAGAACCATCACTCGCAGAGGAGTATTGTAGCGACCATCACTACACACACAATTAAAAATTATTCAGATATTTCGTGCAAATCCATATAATTCGCTAACGCTACATGTACGCTGTACATAAATATATATAGACCGTAAAGTAGCTATTACACATAGCACTCGGTCGCCATAGCCTGATGAGATGACAGTTAATTTTTAATTAAATTCCTCATCAGATCGAAACTGAGCTTTGCTTTGCACAACATCCAAATCTGAATAATTAAAAATAACGACACACATCCGCCGTCGTTATAATTTCTGTACATTTTGAATGAAATTTTGTTTTAAATTTTAATATTACGTTAATATTATAAATAATTTGATAATTTTTATTAACAGCAAGGTTTGTTTTTACATAGGTTTTGTCATATTATAACATCCTTCCTTTTTCGCTCATTCGCTTCTGTCTGTTCATCATCACTAGCATTTTTTCCCCAGCACACCTTAATTCTAACTGTCTTCACGCAAAATTTAGTATATGGTATTGGGCACAAATATGACCATCTTTTGAAAATGTTTATAAAATATGAAAAATAGTCATAATATACAGGTGGTCGCTATATTGGAAATAAATGAATTAAGTATGTTCAATTTCCATCAGGACATATTGGAATCGGTCACTTTTTGTAGGTGGTCAGTTTACAGATGTAAAATGTGGTCACTTTCACATGTTTTACTATAATAAAATTCGGGTACGCCTCCAATTGTATTTTATTTTTGTACTTAGATTGTCTGTAAAAGACAAGTATGACTGTAAAATTAACGTAATTTTTGTGGCACATATCAACAAATTTGTTTATAAAAAAAATTTGTTTATGTTGGATAGCTATCTTTTGTTTTTGACTTTTAAAATGCATTATTTAGTCTTCGTGAGATTTGATCAAAAAAAAATTTGGTATTATAATATTTGGAGGCGTCAGCCGATACAAAAACGAACATTAACTAGATTAGTGAAGAATGCTTTCTCATCCCCTTTACCTCGCTAAGATGGGTTCACAGCGCTTTTATCGATAAGCCGATATATCAGATTTGATAATGGGATTATTCGTGCGCAGCGATTACTAATATATGCCTTATGGTAAATCGGAATCTACGAGAGTGTTTTAAAACTGGAGAAAATATCACAGTTGATGAACAGCTGTTCCCATATCGAGGTGGTACGCATTTCATGCATTACATTCCATGAAAACCTACCAGATTTGGAATTAAGGTATGGTTGGTGTGTGACTCTACTTCCTCGTTTGTCTATTGAAAGGAAAAATAAAATATAATTTTTAGAAATTTGTGACGTTTGAACCGATGTCGGCAATTAGTGATCAAACTATAAAGAGCACTTTTACGTGCAAAAATCTATAGAATTAATTTTGAAGCAAAAAGTATCAAAAAAAATTAAGAAAATTTGATATACTTAATCATTTGTAAAATATGAATTAAGTGACTTTAGATAAACTACATAAACATTTTGTTTCGTTTTTTATTTAGATTTTCCTGTTGATACCACTGTTTTTGTTTTAACACTGGCTTTGTCTCTTTGGGTTTATATTCGCACGAAGTAAATTATATTCAAACGAAGTAAAAAAAAGTGAAAGAGGGAGAAAGTGGTTGCAAAATTACAATGAAAAGACAAAGAAGTTGTACTGTTATAATATAAGGTAATTAAATAATCTTAAATTAATTTTTTTTCCCGTAATGTCGAATTCTAATTAAAACCATATAAAGCATATGCAAACAAAACACCAGGAATAACAAAATTGAATTTTCTTAGCAGGACGTATGGTCGTTTCTTTCCATGTTTTAAAGTTATATCGAAGAGAATGATTATTTAAATAGAGAAGTATATTCTATGAAAGAAAAATGAGTAAGAATTAAATTTCAATAATTTGTTTATTCATAATTTAGCCAACCGAAAAACTATGATAATGTTAATGCCTGCTCATTTTATCCTTAGTATAAGTAGATAAGTTGATAATTCATTATGAAATATTAAACAAAATAAAAAGACAAAATATATATAAGCGCGTGATTAAAGAATATGATGAGAAAAAACAGTATAATATCAATGAAATTAGGCAAAACCAACAACAATGTTGATCGTACAATACGTAGGGATTCGAAATTTTTCCGATTGCTTTCATTGAATGGGTAGGAAGTAGCCGAAAAAGAATCGGATACAGTAAATAAGCGACATTTATTGTACATTTATGTAGAATAAATGTTTACTTGAATAAATGTTTTTAAAAAGATATTTTAATTCGTTAGATTTTATTTAAATCAACTAAAATAGGAACTATTTCATGCTACAATGATTATAATTGCGATAAATAATAAGAACAATATCCTTTTTTTTAAATCAATTCTTTATGGTTATATTATATATATATATATATATATATATATATATATATATATATATATATATATATATATATATATATACATATATATACATATATATATATATATATATATACATATATATATATATATATATATATATATATATATATATATATATATATATATATATATATATATATATATATATATATATATATATATATATATATATATATATATATATATATATATATATATATATATATATATATATATATATATTGCGATTGTTTTAAGAATATAAAAAGAAAAGAAAGAAGATTAAGGTTTTATTGTTATTATGTTGCCAATTTCCATTATCACTAAACAGTAGAATTATATCACTGCTGTGTGTTAAGCAAGATTTTGAAATGCAAGTTTTGCAAATGGGGGTTTTATGTTGCAAGGTTAAGGGGCTAAATTGCCAGGTGATGTGGTGTTCTCTAATACATTTTAAATTATTATTATGTTTTCTGATATTTAATTATTATAAAATACATGTATACATATTCCTAGCGAAACGGAAATTTAATTAGAATTAATAAAAAATTTAAGATTTTCTTTTATTTATTATATTTTACCTTTAAACCTTTATATTTTATATTAAGAATATGAATATAAACAATTCATTAGGAGGACATTGAACGAACTATACTGTGTGAATATTGTTCTTTTATTAAAATTTCAAATAATTAAGAAAATTAAATTATTTATTCTCTAGTAGTACTTTTAATTTTAACATTATTTAAGTTTTTAGTATTCCATATGTATGTATATAATATAATATGTAAATGCCATATAAAAAATGTATTTTCTAATAATTATAATAATAAGACGGGTTTTACAGGCCATTGCTGGCCCCTACCGCATCAACATTCTGGCTCCATCGGATTCAATCCCGAGTTTGGTTTTTCAAATTGTTATAGACAACTCATGATCGTCGTCTTTGACACCGTTGTCATTCAGCCCAATTACACAGATTTTCGATGTGTTTTCTACTTTTAACTACTTTCAGGGGTGATTCCTTGATTAATTTCGCAAAAAATCGTTCATGTTTTGCTTGTGTCTAATCAAAAACTACATACCTAAACTATTATATGAGTATAACGGGCCACTACTGATTTCGTTTATTTTAAACAAATACCAATTTAAAGAAAAAGTAAAAGTTTTTATGGAAAAACACAAAAAAATTATAAATTATACGACATCAGGGATGCGATGTTGTGGCGGAGTAGCTTTTCTATTCATAGACAGATCGCGATTTGCTCAATATACTCGCATATCAGCAAAACCAACCAAATATAGTATTCAAGTTTGATGGGATTTTAATGCGCTATCATTCCTGCCCGTTACCTAGCAAACCTACTCAGGAAAACAGGAACCTGATAGAGAGACTACCAAGGGAAGTGGGTCGTTAAGGCTTAGAGTGAAAGATTAAAGGGTGTCATAATATAGTTATGGATAACTTTTAACTTCTCTGCCGTTTGCATGATTTCTAATTGATTGAATGATTGGACTGTATAAGATGAATCTCTAGGTTTATCTCCCGGATAAATGCCAGGCCTATAATTCTAGCTGTTTCATATAAAGCAATAGCTAAGGAAGGAAAAAATTTACACAAATACACGAATATTCATTCATACGTATATATGTACACGTTCGCCCATGATCTGGGGGCATATTATGAAACTTTACCTACATCGTAAATTCCGTTCGACACCGGATATTCATATTATAAAACTAAATAAATTACGATCCGCCTCGGATATTGCAAAAAATTTACGACAGCTGGTTAGGTGACGGATATCGTAATATACGCACGAAAAATAAATCGAAACTCATATTTTTTTTTTATAATTTAAAAATTTAATTATTTAAAATTTAAGTTAATATCTCTATTAAATTATTTTAACAAATTATTCATTCATTAAATTTGACAGTCAAAATACGACGTCGTGGATCGGATTTTACGACAACATTTTAAGACGGTGTCGTACTTTCTGACTTATTTCATAATAGACCACCTGGTTACCGATACCTTGACGATTATACGGCATAAGACAACACAATTCTAAATTACGTGTATTGCCCCTTTCCAAGAGTATCACTAAAATTTCACTTATTGATAAATTATTATTATAAACCTATCATCCTGAAATATAAATAAGATTAAAACTTTATTCTACTTAAGACTACCACCAGTTAAGACTTCCACCAATGGTTGCGGAATAGGTTTCGATCGATTATTTAAGCCGCCTTCATAGAAAAATTCTGCAGAATTTTTCAGTAATATTTCTTCGGCAAAACATGACGGAATTAAATATTGTTTATCTTTTTTAGTAAATTTCGAAAGTGTATACCAACTTAAAATTGAATTTTATTATTTATTACTAAAAAATTTCTAATTCTGCAGAATTTTTCTATGAAAGCGGCTAGAACGATTAGAAATAATTATATGCATAAACTCCTGGATTCAGCTATTCATTAAACTTCCTTATTCTAACTTCGGGGTGATACGTACGGTTCTGAAAAAATTAAAAATTTTAATCTATTCTAAAAATATGTATTAAATTTCTTAATTAACACCTTGTTATAAAAATATACAATATTAAAGCATGTAGTATTTGCAACAAAGATATTTGTGTTGAACATACCTAATTACAATAAATAAATGTTTCTCGTGCTAATATTGACGCTATAACATAAATTACAATATAAGTACTTTTAAGAACAGGTTTCTTATTTAGATATCAAATTTTATGTATAAATTACATTCCGAATAACCACTTTTAATTACCCATTATCATGTTTGAATTCCAGCAACCATAATATTTTTTGTTTTTTTTTGTCACATTTAATAAATAGTTTTCTTCCATTGCAAAATGCCATTTGTTCTTCAAAATGTTGTACCCAAATTGACACGGTTAAATTTAAACCCATCAAAGTACAATGAGCACACTTCCTATTTTCAACAATATCTCAGCAGAATTAAGCGAAATAGAACAAAAATGGAACGTTCCGATTCTACAGAGACCCTACCCGATAATAGTGACCGGTCGTATAAATCTCGATGTTCTAGTATCGATGACATTGTCGAATACTCAATGAAATCTGAATTTCAAATCGAGCAGCAACTGTATGATGAGTTACGTGAGCAGGTGAATTCTTGTCAAATTCCGGCGACAGATGATTATGATATGCTTAATGCACCGGTAAGTTTTTGGTTTTCATGATTTATGATTCACGATTTGTAAAAAACCTTAAATATTTGGTAAACAAAATTTAAAATTAAATAGAAATATACATCCATAATATTAATTTAAATTCTCATTAATTATATTGTGTCTTTAACAAATACCGAAAGAACATTTGCTCTCTTATTGTTTTAACTATAAAATCTAAACAAGGACATATTACAAATTCGAGAAATCCCTTTTTTTGCTTATTAGTAACATTTATATAAAATTTTTAATGCTGAAGGAGATTTCTCCGATTATTGTGTTTGCCTAACAATTATACAATAAAAAATTGAAAATCGAGCTGGGAAATACAACTATCCTATTGAAATAGGAATATAATTTTTTTACATATTCCATTTGTTACATTATTTAATTTAATTAGCTTTACCTTGTTATTTATTTGTGTATTTTGATTTGATTTTAATTGTGTGTTGTGATTATTTTTTTATAAATTAATTAGCGAACATTGATTGTGCTTCCATACAATTGGAGATTTTCATATACCGTACTCCTTACCAATTTGCTTCCCTTTTTTAAAAATAAAATTGGGTCGTTAAATAAGAGCTATAATTCTATTATTTTTGCTTTGTTGTGATTTATAAAAGAAAAACAAACATATTAAATCCGTTTCCTCGAAAATCAATTTGTGACAATATACCAAAAAAAAAAAAAAAAAAAAAAATTAAACCACGGTAAATTTATTTTATATTTGTGTTTTAGTTAATAATTAATCTTTAACTTTATATCAATCTTTAAATTACGCTAAGATTATTGGCCACTAGTAAAAAAGACCTTATTCTCATTACAAACTTGTATTTTGTTAACAGTATAACATAGAATATAGCCTATTGTAAGATTTACACTGAATAAGAGCAATCACGTTTATTAGCAAATTATTGCATTTTTTGCATATATTTGTCACCGATCACTTAGTGATGGTTAAGGTGTTGACCACAAATGAGTGTTAAATCAATCGTGACTACCTACAACGATCAACAATTGATGAAAGTGTCAACTTTGGTCTGTTTCTTTTTTTATTATTAGATTTATTTGTTTATTCAATTTGACTTTTGTCGGGACTCGGAGCTCTACAGCAGGAAAACTTAAAATCATTTATAGTAAATTTAGATTTAAATTGTGCACAGATATGGATGTTTCAAATTGTTTTACTGTGTTTCGTTAAGTAAAATAGCCTTTATTTAGCGTAGTTTTGAATATTTTGTTTATTTTTTTCTAAATGTTAGCCCTAAATATAATATCAATGCACAATTGTAATCTTTTTGTCGATTAAGTTTTTTAGTGTAACAGTAGACTCTAGTAGTAACATAATTGTAGAATTTTGTGTAACATTTTTTTTGACAGAATATTCTAACCGTTTAAGCTTTGACAAAAAAATATATAAAGTTATTCAACTAAAGTAAAAAACGTAGCAAATCTTTGGTAAATCCCACTCTAGAGCAAATGCCTTTACAATTATGCACGATAAAATCTTTAAAATTTGATTTGACGTGGTATTTGACATGGCTGTTAAGTACGAAATCATATTTCAATTTGATCATTTGCAAGAATAAATTTATCTTTTCAATTTTTCTGGGGTCGAAGCTCACCCAACTCTTTCGCGGTTAATTTAACGTTCTATTTTTACTCCGTCTCCAGCCAAATCGAGGTCGCACGAATATAGGTTCGTTTTGAATATCCATCTGTACTGACATGAACGATGGTACGGCCCATGGGTTCTGCACTCCAATAGAGGATTATATAGTTGTGTTCATCGTCCTCACCGATCGCAATCAAATGGTAAAAAATCCATTTTTCAACCATCCCCCGTTGGGCTTCAAACTTCTCGATACAAACACTTCAGCTTTAACCACTGCACCAATTTTGTTGGGTAAGCGAAATTTTACAAGTATGAATGCTAACATATGTAACATATAGCGAAAACACTCGCATCCTCTTAGGATATTTTCAAGGTCTGGTCAATTTTGTTGAAAAAATGTGTGCCTTACTAAAATATTTATCTGATCATTTAATATTTCATTGATCATATCAACTGTTTTTATTATTGCAAACACCTTTGCGAAATCCATATTGGTGTCTATAGAAAGAATCATGTTTTATTAGAAAATTATTTATCTATTTAAAACTTTATCAATTAACTTATCAGAAACAGATAGCAAAGAAATAAGTCAGTAGTTGTTTATTTGTAGCATATCACCACATTTGAAGACAGGAATAACCTTAGCTATCTTCAAGCAATCAGGATAAATTCCTGAAGGTATAATAGTATTATACACCTAAGCCAAATAAATCTAAAAATATTCCCGTTTTTTTTAATTATGTCGACAGAAATGTTATCAAATCCAAATCCTTTACTTCTATCAAGTTTAGTAATTAAATTAAATATTTAATCCGGGAAAGTGGAATTAAGATAAATAGAACTTTCAAATGATGTTAAAAGTATTAAATTTATTAAAATTCTTATCACTGATAAGTGAATTTAACAATGAATAACCGCAATCAGAGAAGTATTGGTTAAACTTATTTACTAGCTCCATCGAATTTGAGTAAATTAAATCATTAACACGAATTTGAAAACTATTATTCAAATAATTAGACCTACCAAAGAGTGAATTAATATTTTCCCATAAATCTTTTTGGCTAGTGATGTTATCGAACATTTTGTTTTGTTACATTCATTATTACAATTTTTCATTGCAGAACTCCATTGAACCACCAGCTTCATATGTCTCAACATTAGATTCATTCGATTTCAAAGAAAAAATTACGTCAGATGCAGAAATAAAAAGAGAAACGATTCAGAAACCAAATTTTGAGTCACCATGCAGTGTTAATAATGTTTTAAATAATATACGTCAAATTTGTACATCCAGTAATAATAATAATAGCACTAATAATAATAATAGTATTGATACTGTCAATAAAATAAATGGTGGACAAATAATATGTAGAGACCAATCTCTACTAAACCCAAATAACATTAAATCAAAGGTAAGCAATAATAACAATAAGTATAAAAATTCAAATTAGCACAAAGATGTTTTGTATTAGTTCAGTAGTTTTTCTACAATACTTTGTATGTATAGAAAAATCTTGTATAGTAAACTACCCAAATAGTAATAATGATAATAAAACTAAAAAAGGGTAAAAATACTTGTTCAGCAATAAAAAAAAGGATCGGTATTTGGTTAAATGGAAATTTTTATATAAAATATTTTTGGTTGTTAAGAAATGAAAATGGAAAATTATTTAAATTTTTAATATATTTATTTGCTTCATCTTCTTTATTGTTTTTTTTTTAAATGTATCCAAGAAGTTTGAAATATGTAGTATTGGAAAGTAGGAATGGAGGAAAGGTAGTTTTTTGATATCGAAATATAAAAGGTTCCAAAAACCGGTTATTATCTCAAATGAAAGGGCAGTACTGTTAAAGTCATTTGCTTCAAGCTGCAAAAGCTCAAGAATATATATTTTAGTGAAGTCTCATTTATTGTGAAATCAACCAAAAATTTAGGATCAAGTTCTAGTTTCATATATAGGTATTATTATATATACTATAAATAACCTGGTTAAACTGTTGCTATATGATGTTACTCTAAAGAGTTTCGCATTTACGAAATAATAATTGATATTAAGGAAAGAGCATTTTCTATCCTTAAACAATAAATAACTTCTGCAGTTTTTTTATGATTCCTTTTTTCTGTAATTGCTTTACAATGTATCTATAAGTGTTTTTTATTTTTATCTCTGACATCTGTCATTACGTCCCTTTCTCGCTTGGTTCGTTCAGTAGACGACTTGAATATAAAGTATAAACCATCTTTATGAAAAGCCGCAGAAAAAAAAATTCGTCATTTTCAACGAATACTATTGGTCCCTGTGGTTGGGAGACACTTCCATGTCTCGTAAAAGACTTCTAAAGGAGCATGTAATTCTTAAATTCCACCACAGTACTTTTGGCTTGTCGTAGGAGGCGACTAATCAAACTTTGAATCGCTGGGCTGACACCTGCACCCGTAAAAAACACTGACTCTTGACCTGAACAATATCAATAAAAAGAAATACGGATACCGCCAAAATTTTAACCGACCCCCGCATATGTCAAAGAACACGCAGTTTAGGATCGGTACGTGGAACGAGCAGTCGCTAAGAAAACGAAAGAGTATCGCTTGGTGCTCTCCATGAAACTCGACGAGCAAAAAGTGGAGATCATGCGTCTTTTTATTTATGTTTTCATTTGTATGTATATGTTGCATACATAAACATATTTACATATATATATATATATATATATATATATATATATATATATATTTATATATTTATATATATATATATATATATATATATATATACATATATATATATTTATATATATATATATATATATATATATATATATATATATATATATATATATATATATATTTATATATATATATATATATATATATATATATATATATATATATATATATATATATATATATATATATATATATATACATATACATATATATGTATATGCATAGATTTAGAATTAAAAGGAAAAGCACATATGGAAGCAATTATAATCACATCAAAACTGACATTTGCTTCCATTAGGCATAAAAACCTCTAAAATTGTTTTAAAACAAATTAACCCCATACAGCACACCTCATTTTGAGCTACTTAGAGCTCATTTATAATGAAGTAATAATAATAATAAAATAACAAAAATAACGAGTAACATAAAAAATTAAAAAAAACTGCGTATTGCCAATTAGCCACTCCACTCTAAAAATGTTGACTTAAATAATTTTGTCGAATCTAGCCTTTTAATAACAAGTAGAATTGAATTCCAGAGAGAAATCCCCCTAACGAAAAAGGATTTATTTAACGATCTACACACATTTTTTGGTGGAAGTAACCGCAAGTTAGCTGGATTAAACCTACTAATTAACAACTTCATACACAAATAAATTGGCTGCTTAGTTTTATGAAGTTTGAATATAAAAAAACAAACGCGAAGTTCAAAAAAGGTAGACAAACTATAACCTAAAACAACATTAGAATAAGGACAAATATGATCGAATTTTCTAATACCAAAAAAAACCTAGTACATCTTTGGAGAATACTCATATTCTCCTGAAGTAATTCAAACAAAACTACCTCACCAGAAATAAATAGTTGGAGAAGATAAGACAAAAACATTCTTAGCTTAAATTGGGTATCCGTAAACCATATCAGTTATATTTAGATGACTTAATTAATCCTACAACCCTGTTACCTATAATCAAAGTGGGACTGGAAATTAGGAAACTTTTTCCATAAACGATATTTGTTAACCCTAACGCAAATAGCATTAGAAATTTCCTGACACCAACAAGGTGGAGATTTTGGTTTTAGAGTAACAGTCCTAAAAGGAATACAAGTCTCAAAAACGAAACCAAGATAAGCGTTGAAAATTTGTCTATTAGAAGAACAAACAGAAAACATATCCTCCCAGTAACCGAAGTACAAGGAGAGATACCGCCCTATACTTTTTGAAAATATTAAAACGCTTAATGGTCAAAGCTAAACTAGGAATATTAGAATTCAGAAATGTTTCAGTGAAACAAAGTATTTCCACTGATGCACCATTAAAAATGTGACGTATTTGACACCAATCAAATAGAATAACAAATCGCCAAATCTCCGAATTCCAATATTGGCTACCAGAAAACCGGTTCAAATCTGTCATTACTAACATGCCTTATCTTTCCTTACACCACAAAAAAAAAAAACACTAACTATATCGATCGCTTATAGGTGTCGGCAACCGGGTCGAGTCTGTTATAACTAACAAATTCCATCCACTCCTTCGGTTTTGTTATATGTAAAACGGATGTACGGTGGTGCCCGGCATTCCGGTAGATCCTGGCCGTACACTCTAATCAATCAATTATACATACGAAATACTTAAGTTTTTTTTTTAAATATTCAACTCAATATACATATTTAAACTGATCCAGTTAAATTATAACTTCAAATTATTATCAAACATTTTTTTTTATTATTTTAAACTATCTCATCCAACAATTTAAAATTCAATTTCCCTCCGGTTTCCAATTGTGGTCTTTTTATACCAAAAAAAAACATAACGTTGACTGAACATTAGAAAGTGTGTCGACAATCGAGTGGAGCTAAGATTTACATTTCGTAAAGCTGAACTAATTAAATGAAGATGTTAGTCCCAAGTGCGGTGGTCTTCTTTTATGTATGACCGAATAGCAGCGAGAATAACCCGATTAACGCGCTCGGATGCATTGCAGTGAGGGGATTATTTTGGAATAAATATATGTTCAACTCCAAACCTAGTCAACATTTACGTAAGAGAAACAGCTTTGAATTGCGTGGCGTTATCAGAGATTATCGTCTCAGGTACAGAATATACAGACAATATTTCTTCCATTAGAAAAGAGCAAACCGACATCGTTAATGCTGCTTTCAATAGCATGTTTAAGGAATAAGTATTTGGTGTATAGATCCAATACCATAAAAATACAAAAATATATGCATTGCCTGCCTTTGATCTTGGATAGGGCCCCAGGAAATCCATTTATAGCCGTCGCATTGGTCTTTCTTTCTGCGGGGATTTGCTTACCCATTATTGGTTGTATATATGAATTTGGAGATTTTGGACAATTACGCACGAAATTCCTTACGTCTTGTGATATTTTTGGCCAGTAGTAGTAGCGTTGTAATCGGTTAAGTGTTTTGAATATTCTAAAATGAGCGTTTATTATTAAACCATTATCAGTTTATTATTAATCGTCCGAAAATTCACATATTCCAAAAGCTTAGACTGTATCTTTTTGATTAGGCTTAAATTGTTTTCGGTTTGAAATACCGCAGAGTTCAAATCAATATTTAACACACTGTCTTTTCCCTCTAATTCGATGCTGTCCATAAAAGCTCGAGACAAGGTGTCAGCTATTAAATTTAATGCACCCTTCCGATGTTCAATCTGGAATTTGAACGTCTGAAATTTGAGAGACCACTTAGCTAACATGCCGGATAGGTCATAGCTAGAGCTGTAAAAATCAGACTGACTTTTATGAAAACATAGGTCCGAACTCCCGACACAATCTAGCGACCGATAATGGCGAAAGAACGATGTACTTTATTAAAGATGTACATCTTTTATAAGGAAATCAAACCAACGTGCAGCCATTTAACGAAAAATAAATGTAATGAAAATGGGTTTATCTCAGACACAAACTATATTGCAGCGACACATAGCGAATATTATAAATATGCAATGTTACGATCAAGTTAACATTTAAATAAACACATAATCGAAAGTTGCAACGATTATGTGTTTAATTCAAATATTTTCAATTTGGTCCGTCAGTAAACACACTTTATACATAATGGTAGAATCTGTTGTGTCCTATAGATGAGTTAAATAATATGTATCTCATCAAAAACAAAAATGCGTTCGAAGAAATTAAATTTTAAATCGATGCAATTTTTTGTGAGGCCGAAGCTCTCAAATCTTTCGTGGTTAATTTAACGTTCTACTTTAAGCCGTCGCCAGCCACATCGAGAACGCACGAATATAGATTCTCTTTTAATATCTATATATAATTTAATATCTATATATAATTTAATGTGGCTGTAAAAAATAGTCTATACTCGATACTTTTTTAGCAACTTATAATAACACATTGATGAAAGTACGATCGCAGGCAGTGTAGAATATTAGGCCCTTATGTCCTTCTTTTTTATTTGAATTTCTAATGTACCTATTTTCAACAACTAGTAAAAAAGTACACACAAGTACTTTTTTCTTAGTAAAATAACCATATCATAAAAAATTTAACACTATAAATATATTTTAGTACTGAAATGGTGTGTTAAGTTTCCACGAGAGGGTTGTCGCTTGTATCAGTTGTATAAAACTTTAAAGCCATCCAATATTAAAATATATTAATTTCAAATCAAATTTACAAAAACTAATAATGCTCAAGACTGTTCAACATGACTGTTCAACATCTAATTTTAAAATTAGAACAAAAAGAGCTTGTAATTATTGAATTATTTAATCTTCTAAAAGATCTTAGAAATAATTTAAAATTCTTCGTTGAAAAAATTAGTATGGTCTTTTTTCAATGCAAGTACTTGAAAAAACAGATAACGAATCAAAAATGACAAGCCAACGATCGCAAGTAAAAATGTAGCGTCGTTGACTTGAATAAAATAAAAAAGTAGTTACTGACTAAAATTCATTAAAGATGGTAATAGAAATGAAAAAAACATTGATGTGATTTTATTTAGTAATATTAATAATAATGTGGAAATTTAATAAATAATTTTAATGATAGAAAATTAAACATTACATGGCGACCGTGACAAGAATCGTAACAAATACCGTGACAAGTACCGTAACAAATATTGTGACAAGTATCGTAACAAGTATTGTTACAAGTATCGTTACAAATATCGTGAAAAAATATCGTGAGAAGAATCGTGAAAAGTAATAAGATGAACTCTTTACAATGTAAAGTGTAATAAAACAAATATAATAATGAAATAAGAGTACAGTCGATTAATAAAGTAAACAAAAAACAAAACAAATAAATAAATTGTTAAAATTGTTATTGAGTTAAAATTGTGAAAAAAATACCTGGAAATACAAATCTCAAGGAAGTTCAGGTATTTTAGAACTACAATAACGACGTATTTAAGGAGCAGCTATCATCTGAGAGAAGCGGAATTTCTTCTACACTCAATGGTGCAAACATCGCAAATAGAAGTAATATTACTAGCAGCAATAGTGGTTGCAGTGATATTTGCCGTGTTGCGGCAATTTATAAAAAAAACTCAACAGCAGAGGTACTGAGAGCAGCACACAGCGTTTAAAAAAAGGTACAATTTCAACTAAATATTGATAAAAATATATAATAATTAAATAAATAGAACAAAATAGATAAAAATAGTCCATTATGGACTATGGCTGTCCATTACTGCTGAATAATATAGTTAATAAATTAATAAAACTCCGTGCTTCCATAATTCACAAAGATAATAAGGAATTGCTAATATCGCTAGTAAAATCCAAGTTAAGTGATAAAGCGAGAGATTCCTAAATCTTAAAAGTTTATTACAAATTACTAAACACGTTTTACATCGTGTGTCAATCTTTTAAATGGTTATTGTATGTTCTATAGTTAGAGTTTTCCCGACTGAGAAAATTTGAAGTATTTTGATTGTAATTTGAGTTGTAGTGTTTTTTTGTTAAAAATTACTAATTATTTTCATATTGTAACTCAACTAATCGTTCTAATGCAATTAGGAAAAAAAAATTGTATACGCAATTCAATGTATATTTTAATTTTATTTAACACTTGGATAGCTATTATTATTTTTAAAATAAACTTTTAAAATAATAAAGCGATTTGAACAAATACATAATATATGCAAGGAATAACAACAAAACATAAAGTAATAATAAATTATAATTAAACAATAAACGATCTCTATCATCACCATCTTGATTTATATTAGAATGAGGTTGAAAATTGTTTATAAACGTCAGGTATAAAATTGTTATCACATAAATACATTAATTCTATATATTTAAAGCCAGAGATGCGTATTTTTTCATTATATAGATTCTGAATAGTGTCACGGCAAATTTGTTTTCATTTTCTTCCTTTAAAGTAGGTTTTTCTGCATTATATAAAATTACTTGCTTAAATTCTTCGTCAAAATCATACTTATCATTTAATTTGTTAGGAGGTTCTTCTTTTGAAATATATATTTCCCGAATTTTGCTGATGTCAAATGGTTTAAGCTCTGTATTTTTCTTACAAGAAATGAATTTGATAGTTTTTAAAAATCAAAAATATCATTTTTCTCCACTTTATGTACAAAGTATGGCGTACCACTAATTTTAGTATTTCTAATTAAGCTGTAGTAATGATCAGGGGTGTAAACAGTTTTGTTCTTGCGGCTTTGTTTAATGGTTGAATGCATTGAATCGCCTTCATTTTAAGTATGTCCCATGTATTTTTTCCATGTATTTGTGGCATATATCAATATTGAGTTGTTTGGATGCCCAAGAATAACATGTTAATAAAATTTTATTCTGAATTTGTCCAGGGCAATTGTCGGTCCAAAATATAAATTTATTCACGTTGTTTTTTTTGTTTTTTCTTCTACCATGAATTTATATAGGCAACTGGATACTTCTGAAGCAGCTTGCCTGGCCGTAGTTTCATCCCACAAATAACAGTGCCCCTGACGATTAGCCAAATTATATATGGTAAAATTATGTAAATTTAGTTTCCTTTTATAAAAGAATATACTAGTATTTCCGAAAGGGAACTGTAAATTTTTTTTTGAAAATCGAAACAACAAGATACAATAGTATTTACTACCGCTGCAGCTTTATTAATATTTTTTATTTTTCTTGCTTCGTTTTTCATATTTTTATGATTTTCTATTAAAACTTCAAATTTTGCTTTTTCAAAAGAATTAATATTGATGTACCTTGTGCAATCATTACACTGGTCTTTTTTAAGTTATAATTAAAAATATCCCTATACTGTCTTTCATTAACATTCTGGGTCTTGATATTATCTTCTTGGATCGATGTTAAATACAAGCGATACATCTTCGCTACTGAAATGTCACCATCAAGGTAGTATTTTGTAGTCTGAGATCGTAAATAGTGGGATTCGACTACGGGAAAAGAAGCGATATGTTGAATAATATGATTTTTCAATGCTTATTTTAGTTCATTTACTAAAACAAGCATCGAAAAATCATATTATCTTTACGAACGTACCTACCTAATAGTGAATTTAGATCTATTAGTTTTGATTCATCATATTATATCAATAAACTAAATAAAATCTTACCACGATTGTCAATTCCGCCTTCTGCAGTTTTTTCAAGTGCAGTATCAACAACTTGATTAGATATTGCCAGAGTATCCAAAAACATTTTAAGGCATATTCTAATTATTTTTAATGTTATATAAATGTCTGTGGATGATAATCTGGACCGCTGCCATAGCATGCTAATGGATCTGGCATTGAAATAAAAGTACTTTTTGTTATTCACCGACACCTTAGTTAAGTAACATGTGCTTACCTGAATCATTGTCTATCAGATTTAATCCATATCACTTAAAGATGTGTTCATTTGAAAAAATTTATTTTTGCATAATTACGTTTCGTACAATTATTTAGAAATTTTCAAATTTTTAAATATGGAGTTTTTGTTAAATAAAATGAAACATAAGTTTTACCCAAACAAAAAAATTATAATAAAACTTACGGTGACTGCTTCAAAATATTTCCCGGTTGAAAAATATAGCAAGTATTACTAACAGTTATTGAAATTAAAAATATTTGAATTATAAACAGCGATAAGTTATACTTAAAGTAGCAATAAAATCAATAAATCTAGCCTATTAAAACTATAAGTTAAAATACGATATTGCAAATTATTTTAAATAAAAAAACTATAAGTAAAGTTATAGGTTTATTAAATGGAATGAAATATAAAAATCGACTTATCGTATTATAGGAAAGCCATTACAGAATCCACAGGAGAAACAATCTTGAAAAATTGAAAAAACTGAGAAATGCTGCCATTTATGTACCATTAGAAAGTGCAATAATACAATAATGCGATAAGTAGTAATTATCGTTTTATAAAATGCTGTGATATATATATATATATATATATATATATATATATATATATATATATATATATATATATATATATATATATATATATATATATATATATATATATTTCTTTGAACATTCAATTTATTTTAGATTTAAAATTCGAAAATTTTTGTAAGTATTCAAAACAAAATTATTCTGGGTCTAATAATATAGGGGTTTCTCTTCCGAGAATGATTAATATTTTATTGCACGAATATGTTGATCAACCGCTCCAACCAGAAGTGATTGAATGTTTTTGGTCACAATTTGTTCGCTAACTTTATTTATTTCCGTATAGCCACTTGATTCACTTTTCCTCAAATTGACCCTCTTGTTACAATGTTTAATGGAATTATTACTAAATGATGCCATTTTTACGCTTTGAATATGTTTTTGTAATTGTTCCTTGTTATTTCAACAAAATTTCAATTTAGTTAAAACTGTTTTAGTTTAGTTTAAATTATTTTATTTTTATTTGTTAATTTTATTATTAAGAATATTTTTTTAAATTATTTTTCATTGCCAATATAGTGTCGACACTATTAATATAGTGTCGTATATTGATACGACTGATTGCAAAACTAATTAGGATACGAATAATGATTGTATCGTCGTGAAGTTGAAAATTGTAGTTGGTTTAACACTAACGTTACTTTTAAATTTGTTGAGATAACTAAATGTTTATTTACTAAAATCAAAATTCATTAAAAAATTTATTTTTAATTCCACATTTTGGATGGATGTAATAAAACAATAAATAAAAAAATAAAAAAAATAAATATTTTGGATGGATAACAAAATATTTAGTTAAAATAAAAGACAAAATATTTAATTTAAAAAAATATTTTGCTATTTTATAAAGAGAAAAATGTTGAAAACAATGGCATTTTCACATCAACCAATTCAGATCTTTCAGGTCAGATTTTTTAATAAACGTTCCAAGAATTGCATAATGTAGTAACTAAGTAGATATTTGGGATGCATTTCACCCGCATTCACCTAGACATAAAATTGTACAGAAGACTTAATTAAATATTCAAAATTGAATTAAATGAGGTTTTAATGCCATTTAAATTGATGGTATATGATTATAAAAATAATTGTGTGTAATATTCACACATGTATACTTATGTATACAATATGTATTTTTCTTTCCGTATTCTCTAAATTTCATCTAACTAAACTGCAGCACAGATTATTATACCCAGATTGACTGCAGCTTACTGTATGTAGATTGTTTTGAATAATTTTGAATATTTAAAACCATAAAATCGATTTTTCTCCAAATATATATTATATATATATATATATATATATATATATATATATATATATATATATATATATATATATATATATATATATATATATATGTATATATATATATATATATATATATATATATATATATATATATATATATATATATATATATATACAGAAGGGGAAGTCTGTAGTCGGGTTAGTTAGAACAGTACTTCTATCTTGTACATACTACTCACAAATTGAAAAAAATAAAAGGGAAAATTGAAATCATTTGAGGATATATAAAAAGTAAAAATTTAAATATCAATTACATAAAATTTAAGTAAGAAATAAAAATGAAATTATTTTAGAATCATCGGATGACCGAATTATGAGTTAACATGTGTTCGGTGGGCTTACTACTTACAACGTGCTCATTCAATTCTTAAAAGGGTGTAGGCCAACGATTTGTTATATGATTTTTGACATGACAGTTTCATTCAACGTTTAAATCAAAAATATAGTAAAAATTGGGGTTGATCTTGAAATCAGGCACACAGTGTTTGACTCGTTGATAATTAACATTACGACTGATAACGGTGTGAAAACTTTAAAGAAAATTAAAATCAACTTATCTATTTACAATCTTATTACATAATAACAATAGATTAATAAAATGTATTGCTATAGATGCAATTACAAATTACCTATATTGATAAAACTTGTTCCCATATAAAATTAAAGATTGATTAAATGGTAAACCATCAAATTTGTTTAGAAGGTATTTAAACACCTTTTTTGTTTTTCTCCCTAAATATTGGGTGCACTTTAACTACGGTACGACTGCTCATGTACTCATATGTATATGATACCTGAACAGATTGAGGCTTTGCCAAATTGTTATTGTGGTTTGTTTTATTATTATTTTTATTTCTGTGATTGCGTCACATAACGTATTGTTTACAGGAAGACCCTTTAACATAGAAATAATACAAAAAAATTCAATTTATTCTAAATGTTCCTTATAAAAATGGAAATATCGAGTTAGAAACGTGTTGCGAGATGTATATCTATACATTTATGTGACATGGATAAGGAATAGGGTCGGTGTTTTTCCCTTTTAAAATTTTTATTTAATTTGTTTTAAAGTGAAAAAGAAATGGGAAATTTGGGTTAAATATGTGTGTAAGGAAAATGCTGTTTTTTTTATACTTTTCTTTTCGTTGTTAAGAAAGTGTTGAATGTTTGTTACGTATGAATTTTCTATGTGGTATTTGTGATTGTTTTATTATTTATTTTACTGTGAATGGGAATTTATGTTAAGGAGATTTTTATTTAATGTTTTATGTTTCCTAACTATTTATATTGATTAAATAATGAGTTGTGGTGATGGAAAGCTAATTAAAGATAAGAAAAACTGTTAAGAGATTTATAAGTTAATTGTATTTACATACATACATACATATATACATATTTTGGTAAAATTAAGAAATTTATTATTTTTATATTTATTATTATTACATACATATATATATATATATATATATATATATATATATATATATATATATATATATATATATATATATATATATATATATATATATATTATATATATATATTTATAAATATATATATATATATATATATATATATATATATATATATATATATTTATATATATATTTATAAATATATATATATATATATATATATATATATATATATATATATATATATATATATATATATATATATATATATATATTTATATATATAAAACTGTTAAGAGATTTATAAGTTAATTGTATTTACATACATACATACATATATACATATTTTGGTAAAATTAAGAAATTTATTATTTTTATATTTATTATTATTACATACATACATACATATATATATATATATATATATATATATATATATATATATATATATATATATATATATATATATATATATATATATTTATATATATATATTTATAAATATATATATATATATATATATATATATATATATATATATTTATATATATATTTATAAATATATATATATATATATATATATATATATATATATATATATATATATATTTATATATATATATATATATATATATATATATATATATATATATATGTATATATATATATATATATATATATATATATATATATATATATATATATAAATATATATATATATATATATAGGGTTTCCCTAAAGTGGCTGACACGAATAGGATCGTTGGTTTTCTTGATCAAAGCGAACATGACTATACTTCTACCACTTCGCACTGTGAAGCCCCCTATCAAGTTATATACGTTTATACCTTTTCCAACGTCTTACCTTGTATTAAAGATAACTCAATATCTAAAGAAAGAACCATTTGTTTTTCTCAATGTTTATATCGTTGACAAGCTAATTAAATTTTCTTTTTGAAACAAGGTATAATAAGTATAATAATATTTACGTAAAAAGTATTTCAAATTAAAACTAAACTTTTAGAATTGAAAGTTTTTTAAGAAATTTTTTTGTTTCTTTACCAGTTATCTTTTAACAATTACTCTGCGACAATAAATATTTTTTTGATTCAAACATAGTTCAGACTCTTAGCTTTCAGAAAAGCTAACAATTTGTCATATTTCCAATAATATGTTTTCTAAAAAAATTAAAAGATTACAATAAAAATTTTGCATTTTCTTTATTAGACGCAAGTATTGAGGTATCAATAAACTTGAATTAAATAAATTATTTACAGTAGAAAAAATATTTATAGAAGTTACCACTGATATAATATAAAGTCTTGGGTTTGTATTTTATTTGATATGCAAGCTTTGTAAATTGATTGACAAAGAAATGGTTCTCCTGCCGTTGATTACAATTATTTCGCTTGTACGATTTTTTGTTTCTGTTGGTCTTAAAATAAATGAGTCTGAAACCAAATATATTATTACAGGTTCTAGAGACCAAGGCGAAATGGATTTTAGAAGTGGTGACCACACATTTGAAGAACTGCCATTTGGCTGGTGCATAGGTTGCTGTCGGTGTCAATGATTTTTTGGAGTAAAGAACAACTTGTCATCTTCTCGTTGTCTAGAAAAATATAAAAAAACAAGCTCGGGAGCGAAACCGATGAAGCCGGATTGTTGATTCGGTTCAAACCAACAGTGGCTGGCGTAAAAACGTTTTATTATTATTATTTCATTGTCAGATAAACACTATAGTATCGCTAATTTTATGCTTCCTAATAGTTAAAGAATTAACCTTCTTAAGCAATTTTATATAATAGAACTTAATAATGTTAAACTTAAAATTAATAATATAAAGTTATATTATTAATATAACTATTAATATAATAAGTTATATTATTAATATAAAAACGTTTTATTATTATTATTTCATTGTCAGATAAACACTATAGTATCGCTAATTTTATGCTTCCTAATAGTTAAAGAATTAACCTTCTTAAGCAATTTTATATAATAGAACTTAATAATGTTAAACTTAAAATTAATAATATAAAGTTATAACTGTTTACACTTTATTAAACATTACGTTAATAAACATTGCTGGATCAAAACAAATAAACTTAAATCCTTTTTAATTTCCGAACAATTTTAAGTTAACCACGATTATATGAAAGTTATAGTTAAGTTTAATTTATATAAAGTTGTATTAAAGTGAAAGTTCCTTTCAAACTGAAATTAATATTTTTTCCAATCAATTAATGCATGTAATATGTAATAATTTACAGAATATTCGGGTAAATTCACTGTACAAATTTAATGCAGTGAAACACTTTCATATGAAACTTTAATTTTATGGTTGAATCTATTTATTACCAATTTAACAGGAACCCTTCTATCAACATTTAAGTACCACAAAAAATTAACCACCAAAAAATATGAAACGAAAAATTAAAAATACTCGTAAAAAATGATAACATAGTATTAATAGTGTATTGATAATTTTATTCGTTTAGTATAAAACTATGTAAAAAACTGTGTCAGATTTATCTGTTTTCAAGTTAAGACGTTCAAGGGAAATCAGAAATTCACAATTCAAAAATTATGTTGTGTTTGGTTTGAGTTTGAATACAAAAGTACAAACCTCATAAAATTTGTAACAATGATGTTGGTTTTTTCCTTTTTTGTCGAAACCTAATCTTTTAGACAGTACCAATCATGACGTTGTTAAACAATATAATTTTCATAGACTATATTCGTATTAACAAAACCTAAATTTTAAATATGGTGAAATATAATATGGCCGTTTTTTTTTATTTTTCTGTCAAAATAACATTTTTGTATTAAAATCCGTCTAAATCGGCTTATTAAGGGTGCGGAAAACCGCAAACAAAACACAAAAACAAACCATTTATCATTTCCTGTTTATTGTATAACATTTTTTTTATTTAATTTTTTTTTCGAGATCTTCGTTTTATAACTTCCACCACGTATTCTCATACTTCGCCACATCTATCAGCCACAGCCAGTTCATATTTCTTTTCGGAAAAAGAAATGTAATTTTCATGAAACGTAAATTAGTAACAATTTTTATTTTCTGTACTCTTCGTTGTCGGTATGGTGTATATGTGAGAAAAAAATTTAATAAAAATAAATTATGGAAAAATTAAGTGATTATCATGAAATTGTGGTTTGTTTTTTCCCTTATTTGCTTTTGGTCCTTTTTCGATGTTTGGCGATTGTTGAGGAGTGATTAATTGGGAACTGATTTACTGAATAAATTTGCAATATCATGGGTTTTCGTTAATTATCGGTAATGATACAGTCCATTAGACATGTTTAACCTCGCACTCGATGATCGTTTATATGTTACTCAAATCAATGGATGCTTTATTTTTATTTAATTGAGTGCAATTGTTTGTAATCAATTGATAATGCTTGGTAGATCGATTTTCTTGTTATTTCCAATTTTATGTCTAATTATCAAGTCTATAGTATATGTATATTACGCACATACTAATTTTGGCTATTTCTTTTTTTTTCATTATTTATTTATAGCAGTCAGTAATTTCGAAACGTCGACTCGACTATAGTAAAACAATATCAGCTCGAAATCAGAAAACTATGTCGTTTCGGGACGAAAAAAATAAAAAGTCAAGATTAGAAAAACAAGCCAATATAACAACCAACAATGTGATGTCGGTGAAGCAAATAAAAAAAAATGTTATTGAGAACGATGGTGTTGGTAATGGTGGGCGTGGCAATAAATTGCATGACTATAATGAGTTTCGACGGTGGAATGCTAATAATGCTAAAATATTCAATCAAGAGATGCTACGAAAAGAATTAAAATATTTACGAGATCGTCATCTCAGTGACGCGGTATTGGCAAATGAAATACGGAAAATGACTTTAAGTTCTTAGATCCTGCAATGAAAGCGTAGCTGGAGCTATAAGATTTATTTAGGTTGTTTATGTAGAGAAATTGAATAAAATTTTTTTTGTTGCACATATTTGAATGTTTAACATATAGTGTATAGTAGAAAACAAAAGGTGAAACAAATTGTAAGACACTTAGATACTTATCATTTTCTATTATTCGGGTGTTTCTTGTTATACAAATAATAAGTCATTTTCAATTTCACTGTTATATTACCCTTTTATTTACTCCTTTAGTAAAATGATAATCTAACAACAATGGAGTGTATATCAGTTTATCGTTTAAATTTTTACAAGCTTTGAAATTTATTTATACGTTTAATAGTATTATTAATGAAAATCATATGTAGGAACTAGTCTATGGAATAATTCTGATATTTATTATTGGTTTTATCAATATTAATTAAACAATTTTTAAAATAAATAACACTAATTAAATGACTACACAAACATACTTTATCAATATTACTGAAGGCATTTAATAATTAATAAGTATACTGATATTTTAAAATGTAATATAACAAATTTAAATGAAGAGGTAAAGAGATAATGAGTCCAACAAAATTAATTACTATTTTATTTATTATAATCGAGCACAATCATAACACTCAACTTCATCAGACAAAATATTTTTTATGTAACAAAACAAATTATATCTCCCATTTACCTCATTTCAACAGAGATTTTACAGATAAATATCACATACAAATAAAAAATATATTAATTAAATTAATTGAATTATACTAATTTTTTATCATATATACATTTGTGTATATGTACAGTAGGAGTAATAATATGGACGTATTTGTCGTAAAGCGGTTAATTAATGTTTAATCAATTTTTTTTAAATTTAATTTGTATTAATTTTAAAGTTTTGTGTCAAATAAAGTGTATATAAATTACATTTTGATTTGTAAAATTTAATTAAATTTTATAAAATCTAATTTATAATATTTTATAATTTCATATTTTTATAAATGCAATAAATTAATTAATTGTAGATTTCAGGCAAAAACTAATTCAATTTATTGCAGCACATGGCTTGTGGGAATTATATTATTGTATAATTATGTTATTATATTAAGAATTAATTATTTTTGTATTTTCAGATTAAAAATTAATTCAATTTATTACAGCCTACGGCTAAGAGCAATTAGTTAATAAAAAGATTCTGTTTTCAGGGAACCTTTGCAGATAACAGATGAATGGTGGCATACTGGAGTTGCTGACAAGAGATGCCCGAATGCAGAGCAGTTCAGTAAAATTGTGATTGTCTTATGTTAACAGTAGTTTAAATATTGGCTACCGGGAAACCGGACCAATTCTGTCATCACTGACATAACTTTGCTTTCCCTACTTCAACAAATTTACCAACTATTGGCCGCCATGGCGTCTGTAAGTAGATCTTAACAATTTAACTAATATCCTGACTTATCCTTCCAAGTTTATGTAAACACGGGTGTTCGGTGGGCCCGGCCAAATATCCGGGAGATCCTGCTTAATGTTTGGTCGTACATTTTTTAAATCAATCAATCAAACCAATGTACAGTAGGAGTAATAAGTATCCATATGAGTATGGATTAATTTTTCGAATATGGAGTCATAAAAAGTGAAACATAAAATAATGTGGCTTGCAGTGGTAAATACAAAAGTTTTTTCTGATATGTATAATGCTTATCAGTTTTTCAATCCACTGTCGCCTATACTACATGTAGATGCAATGTTCAACTGTAATAGTAATTATTTAGTTTAAAATAAAAATAAATTAAATTGAAAAATAATTATGTACAGTATGTATTTTAATTATAAATGTTGATTTATTATTTGTTGTTTATGCTGTGGTGTTCTTATTATTTATCGTTTCCAAGCTGTCATCAAGCAATTTATTCTAACATTTAAATTATAATTAAAAACAACACTAGATTATTTTTATAATATATTTATTTAATAGTACTCCTTATAGTAACAATATTTGATTTTAAATTTTGAATATCGATTTCGGAATAACTCCTTCTTCGGTTCTTTAACAACTAATATATTATTTTTTTAAATTACTATGTTTATATGCATTTTCGGTAGGTATTTTTATTTGGCTCCTCCTATTTGGCTGTAGTTATGGATGATGAGATCGTAAATTCTGTTGGTTTTAGTGTTTATTTTGTCATTTAATATTTTATTGTTATCTTTGTTCTTATAAATTTCTATTTCTTCTAATCTGTTCAAAGTTTGTCCTTTTTTGATTCTATGTAATATGGTTAAATTAGTATCTATATCTGTATAAGTGTGTTTTTCCAACTTTATGTGTTGTGCATAATTAGATTTCGGATTGGTTTTTTGAATGTCACTCATGTGCTCTTTGAATCTTTTTTCAAATGATCTTCCTGTTTGTCCAATATAAAATCTATCACAATCGTTACATTTGATTTTATATACTCCTGTATCTGTTGGTTGTATATTTTCTGTGTTTTAAGTTTTGTTCTATTTTATTGTTAGTTTTGTACGCTGTTTTATATCCTAGTCTATTGAATATCTTGTGTATAATTAAGTTGGTATGTTTATTGTACTCAACACTGACATATTTTTCATTTATAATGTCATTGTTGGTTAAAGTCGTCATTTGATGTTGATATTGTTTCATCCTTATTCTGTTGTTTATTTTGTTGATTAATGATGATTGGTAACCATTATTTTTAGCTATGTGTTTGATAATATCAAGTTCCTCTTCGTAATCTATTTTCTCCATTGGTATATTATTTAACCGATGTAACATGTGGTTATATGCTGATATTTTGTGCTGGTATGGGTGGTGTGACTGATTGTGTATGGTATGATCAGTTTGTGTTGGTTTTCTATATATTTTGAATATGTGTTTTGAATTGATCTTTTTTATGGTGAGGCAAAACCAACACTATTGTATATTATACAAGCCATGAAGCTTGGCTAAGTAAAACATATTATGACTACTATTGGGTGTATGTGTTAGTAAATTTGACTACAGTAAAAATCGAAACAAAAATTATATTTCGCACTGTCCATACTCCTCTAAATTCAAAGTACATAACATTTCTACAAAAAAAACGAAACAAAAATTATATTTTGCGACTGTCCACTCTGCTCTAAATTATTAGTATATTGTATAGTATATTATGAAGTAAATAATAATAACAATACTTCTCTCTCTCGTTAAATAATAAATTTGTTTTTTGCTTTGTCTTAAAAAGCGCAAAATACTGTTGTTCCATCATTCGTATTCATTTTTTATTTACATCAAAGTATATAATAAAAGTATATACAAATTATACTACGTCACAACACTAATACTTAGGTATAGTAGTCACTTTTTGGCATGAGTATCGCAACTTCATGGCTTGTATATACATTTGTGTTGGTTTTGGGTGAGGTCTAAAAAGTTAATTTGGTTGTCCTTTTCCAATTCTAAGGTAAATTTTATGGACGGTTGTTTACAGTTGATGTATTCATGAAATTTAGCTATTTGTCTGCTGGATCCATTAAATAATACGATGATATCATCAACATATCTGTACCAATATACGATGTTTTTACGGTATGTATTGTTCTTGTTCATTATGTATTTATTTTCAAACTCGTTGAGGTATATTTCAGCTAAAAACCCGGAAAGTGGGCTTCCCATAGGTAAACCTTTATTTTGTATATAATATTCCTTGTTGTGAATAAAGTAATTTTGTTTGGTGATCTCCGTTAATATGTTGATTATTTCCTCCGTTTCTATTGTTTTCACCTTGTTTTTTAATAATAAGTTTTTTGTTATTTCAATGGTTTCTGCGATCGGTATGTTGGTGTACACATTAGTAATATCAAACGAAGCTAATTTTGCGTTGTTTGGAATATTGATTGACTTTAGCTTATTTACTAGTTCTATGTTGTTTTTTAATGAGTAATTATTTTCAATTTTGATGTGTTGTTTTAATATTATGTTGATATGTTTAGCAATTTTGTATGTTGGTGCTGTTGTAAAATTGATTAACGGTCTTATTGGTAAATCCTCTTTATGTATTTTGGGTAATCCTTGAATGATCGGCGAAGTAGGTTTGATAGCTTTGCATATTCTGATGGTTTTATCACTTAATATGTTCGTTTACATTTTGGTTTACAATTTTTTTAACATTTTTATTAAACCAGTAATTTCATATTAATACTGTTTAATTTATTAACGTAATATATTTTTAATAACTTTTTCGATGTTAGATTTGAATAAAATAATGTATATATTAACAATAATAGTGTTAGGTAGGATTAAGTACTTGAGTTCCCAAGTTAAGGGACAGCGGACTAAATATGTAAAAATAAGATTTAATGGATGTCATTCCATCATCCTAAAATTAATTTTAAGAAAAATTATGTACATAAAAAAAATGTTAATAAATGGAATATCTTTATTTAAAAAAAAAAAAAAAAAAAAAAAAAAAACAATTAATTTACCTAAGGAAATGTTAAATTATTATTTTAAATTTAACCTGAATCTTGAATAGATATATTTCAGTTAAGCTACAAATAGTTTTAAGTAAAATAAATCAAAAATATTAAATTATATAATATTTCCAGTGTTGTCCACTAAGGAATCGGTATTTAAATATAAAAATCGGTATTTATTTAATATTTGAGATTAAAATACAGAGGGGAGTGAAAAACACATTTTTTTGTTTTTAAGTTGTTTTTACATATCAGTCGCACGCGGTTGTTCATTAAGTGAGATGTGTGTTTATTCGTATAAGTCCATAAGTTCAAAGGAAAACGCGGGAAATTCATTTCCCTGGTAGGTCGTTTATGTTTTGTTTTAAATATTTTACATATAACTAATTAAAATAATAGATACATATAGTTTCTATAAACCTGTAGTTTTTTTTTAAAAATATTTTTTTGTGTTTTAATCATTAAAACAGAATCATAGTTAATTTTATGATTCCCCTGGATGTCATTCCCCAGGACGTCATTCCTCTGTTTTTCCCTGTGCAATTAACATAGGGAAATGATAATTTACCAGAGGAATGACAAAATTTTGGATATTAATAAAATATCTGTGATTGAAATATTTTTTGTTGTTTTTATACATTCAATTATTATTTTTTTTTAGTATTCCTTGAGAGAATGGACTTTTGGTGTTTTACTTTTACAAATAGAAATATACTATGATTTTTTAAATATCGATGGTTTTACTTAACTTTCATCTGTACATGTCATTCCCCTGAATCAAGATACCATTTTCCTAAATTTAATTATTATTTTCCTGGATAGCAACTTCGAAAATATGTGCTAAAATCTAGAATAATACAAAAACAGCGTGATTTTGTATTTCAGTTAATTCTTTTATAAATAAACAAATGGAAAAACATATTTTATTAATTAAATTAAATTTGATTAAACAAATTTTAAGTCTTATTTTGTATCCTTATTGAAGTAATCATCCTTTTTAAAGTAACAATACTTACAAATTATATATATATATATATATATATATATATATATATATATATATATATATAATATGTAAGTATATAAATATATATTATATCATTATTTATATATGTATATATATATATAATCCAAATTTCAAATATTTCAGATAACTTGAATGTAAAACTAAACTAACTCTCCACATACATAATATTAAGCCTAATAGCTGTATAAACAAAATAAATTTCTATTTGACTACAATATTCTATTATCAGCATTCTACACTCTTTCTAAATCTTATATATCAGCACCATATTTCAAAGTTATTTTTCAATTTTGTTATTCAGCTATACATATATTATTAATATTATTGTTTTACCAGTCAAATGAAACCGTTTTACCCAACAAGCCAATAAAACCTTAAACTAAAAGGTTAACAGAACTGATTTTTATGCACTTTATCTATTCATGCTGTTATGGTTTTTCATGAAAAAGCATTTTTTGTAACTCTAAATTTTTAAACAAAAAAATATAAATAATAATAAAATAATTCTCTATGAATTCGAATAAAAAAGTTTTCCCATTCAATGGAAAAATCAAACAACAAGACGATTGTGTATTGCACAAAAAATAAATATATTTGTAAAGTACTGAAAACAAAAGAAATTCGATTATGAGCTCTATAGTTATATTACGCTTTTGATTATTTATTCACCAATTGAACGGCATTCAAAAGGTTATGTAGGATCACTTTAATATTCGATTTAATTAGAAAAAAAAAACTTGTTGAACAATTGAATATTATATATATTAGAATTGGTATTTATTATTTTTTTATATACGTTTACAATATGAACTGTTATTTTTATTGAAAGGTAATAAGCGTACTTCTTATATGTTCATGATTGCTTTTATATACATGTTTATGTACATGAATATTGTAAATGTAATTTTGCTGAAATCAAATAATTTAAAATATTACTGGGCTAGCAGAAGGTTATCAAAGTACTTCACAGCTTATCTATTTGAAATAAACTTGCTTTGGATCGTAAATACATATTTATAATTGTTGATTAGTAAAACCTAAGTTGCTTGATTAAGTCTAAAGAATAAAATGCTAAACTTAGCCATGTTCCTAAGTGTTTGATTCTTGTGAATAATAGCGCGACTAAATTATCTAAATTATTTTGCTCTATATTATCTTAGTCGCTCTCCAAAAAATAGAAACTAAAATAAAACAATCTTTTTCTCCTTAATAAATCATTTATCAAAAATTCATCATGTATAGCATTAGCAACATATACTAAAATTTAATTTACATACCTTTAAAAAATGATAGAAAAAATTTTTCATTTGACAAAAACAACACCCATCACAACACCCAAATTTTGAAAAAATATTACCACAGAGTATTATCACAGAGAACTATATCGTTAGACGTGGTAGTAATCGTACCTTTTAATTTTTAACAAAGTCCATATACTTTACGAACAACGTTAAAATCAGTTGTTTTATACTCCGAATGAATGAAACCATTCCTTAACAAATATGAATGGATTTTCCGGTCCCACGCCAATATGTTTGTAATGGTGATAGTTGTTGTTGCATAATCACACGTAATCATCACTACTTCCAAGTTCAGTATTTCTTGACAAAGTTTTATATTGCCAATGATTAATTCGGCCAATTGGTTCACTTGAATGGAGTGTTTTAATAAAACAATTCAACACGTGCTTCTAACTATCCACTACACCCCTTAACATAAAAAATAGCGCCGAAGTTGCTATTTTATTGAATCTCTCAGTTCCCGTATCACAATATACTTCGACGCGATCAGTGAGAGGATCTTTCTTGATTGTGAAGAAATCTTTCTTGATTATGATGTCTTCAAACGTTAGTACACACAAACAGGACGAATCGGCCATTTTTTCAAATAAATGATTAAGTCGAATCAATAAAATGTTGTTTATACCAGGTAAATTTTTTTTATTTGTTTTAAATTTTGTTTTTTATTACGACTTGTACAACTCATTTAGCAATTTTTCTTTCTTATTTTAATTCTCTGTTAGTTGGGCTATAGCACAGTAGTTATTCCCAGTGGGATCAGCTGTTTTACTCCCAGCGGGCTAAGCTCTTCCGGTTACATCAGCAACTTTTAGTCCTGAGGAACTAAATCAAGCGGCTTCGTTCTATTTAGCCGTGTTGTATCTGCTCCGTCAGTCGTTAACAATATCCGTGTTTTCATGAAGTTGTAAACGCTAGATATATTTTTGGGCCTTTTTGTTATTTCTTTGTTGGTGGTTTCCATCTTTAGATCCCTATGTAGATTATCGTTTCTAATAAACCAAGGTGCATCTACAATACAGCGCAGTACTTTGTTCTGGAACGTTTACTTTGTGCATCCCCAGAGCTGGATGTCATAGGTCAACACAGGCTAAAATATTTTCCCGCATAAAAGCAGGTTATTGTGTATGGTAAGCTCATTATTCTTTTCCACGAGCCTATACATTTTTCTGAACTTTATATCCAATTCTTGCCTTTTTTTCTTGACATGCTCTTTCCATTTGAACTTGGCGTCGAGCGTCACATTTAGGTATTTTGCCGTGTTCACATGTGATATTTTCTGCCTATTTATGTAAACAGATAAGTTATCAACTTTTAGGTAGGTGAAGGTTGTGTGAATTGATTTTAGCTCATTCAATTTTATTCTTCATTTTTTGGTACAGTGGACAATTTCATTCACAGTGTGCTGTAATTTGCTGGTTGTCTCTTCGATTGTAATGTTAACCATCAAGATTGCTGTATTTTTCACAAAGGTTGCAACATCTGTTTCCCCAGTAATAGGAATGTCTCTCGTATAAACCAAATACAATAGTGGTCTTAGCACGCTCCCTCGTGATACGCCAATTTTTTTGAGTGATGAGAACTCCAGTTCATATTTCACTCTGAAATATCTGCTTTCATTGTATAATTTTAATATATCATATAACTTCTTAGAGAGATCGCGATGTTATTTATATTCCAGTCCTCGATATCACACTCGATCAAAGGCTTGGGCAACATCAAGGAAAACTCCAGAACATAGCTTTTTGTTTTCAAGCGTCTTCTCAATCATGTTAGTGACTCTGTGTACCTGCTCTATGGTGGAGTGTTTCTCGCTGAAACCAAATTTGTGAGACGGTAACAGGTGCTTTTCTTCAATCAGAGGTTCCATTTTTTTAGGGAGTAATTTTTCGAAGAATTTCGACAATGCTGGTAATACAGATATAGATCTGTATGACGTTTTCTCATTAGGTGGCTTATTAGGCTTGGGTATCATAATAATTTCTGCTATTTTCCATTGCTGTGGAACATATACTATTCTAAATGCTGCGTTAATTATATGTAGTAACTTCTTAAGACATTTTGCTGGCAACTTTTTAATAACTTTTCCTGTAATAAGATCCAGGAGCTTTTTTGAATTTAGGTTATGTTTGATTTCATTATTGAGGTCTTTCATTGTAACTGGTCGTATATGTCTAACTCGTCTTCTTTTTACATCATAAAGGTATTTTCATTTGCTGTTTGTCTAGTCAAAGATTTAAATGTTCCTTCCAGATGTTCAGCAAAAAGATCAGCTTTATCTTTGTGGCTTTTGGCTCAAGTACCCTTTGCTTTTTTGATTAGTGGCATCTACTCTTTTCAGTCCTTCTGTACCTTTTCATGAAAAGTAACCACTTTATTTGTGGCTAGAAAGACTTACTAAATATTGGTTGAAGCTAACAGCTTTGTTTTCTTGAATTCAATTCTTCAGCTTGTTTTTGAGCTGATTCAGAATAGTTTTACTCTCTGGTGCTTGATTTCTATACTAGGTTTTGCGAACCCTCCGCTTTTTTGTGACCAGATTTTTTATTTCCTATGTATAAGTTTCATTTTTATGAGGTTTATTTTTTGCAGGAGATGCGCTCTAGTCCATTTTTAAGTTATGCTGAGTTTTTAATTGGGACTAGAAGATCAATACTTTCCTCAATTAACAGTGTGAAGGTTTCCCAATTATAGTCTTCGTGCTTGTTAACCTTGGTGGCTTTTCTTTTTCAATTATTGTTTCACTGGTCGCAAGTATCCGAGGATAAGCCTTCAGTATTTCCGATGCGGATATAGTTTTCTGAAATACCTTTATTTAGCTGTGTATGGGTCCGTTGGCCAATAAGTAGGAATACCACTTGAATGAAACTCGCAGTTTATTTGATGTCCTGCTTTATAATAGTTCTCTATCTTTATGTGATTTTAATCTCGAACCCCAATGCAAATGTTGGGCATTGAAGTCTCCTCCTATGATTAAATTTAAGCCCATAATTTTGAGCATTGAGAGGTAATGATCCTTTTTAAGTTAATGCCTTGGTGGACAATATATTGCAGCAACCCGCTGCTTCTTGTAATTATTTGGTTCCACGCTAAGTGATACAATTTGCATTGTCTATATTTCGAGTTTAACATCTTCGAAGTATTTGATGTTTTCTCTGATGAAGATATTTACTTCATCTCTAGCTCTTTCTGCTGGATTGTATAGAATGGTAACAAGAGTAATCTTTTATTTTTGCATAAGACTATCTAATGAAATGGTCTTCTGCTATTAAGCATATATCAATGTTTTCTGCATTTAAAAAGATGTCTAGCCTTGGATGATGCTGTAGAAGTCGATTCGCATTCCAGGTTAATATTCTTAGTGTTTTTTTATCTAAATAAAGATGATATTTCTTAGATCGTTTTTTTCATCTAAATAAAGCAACTTTTTTGCTACAAACCTGGATGATTTTTTCTTGTTGTCCTACTTACTGTTCCAGATTAACTTGTCTTTTGTTTAGAAACTCTATATTTTCTTCTATTTTAGATAGGCAATTGACAACAGCATTTAAGGTATTTTGCGTTATTATCATAGCTTGTTGAATTCCAACATTTTGATCTGAAGGGCCAGGTAGTCCTTGTCTTGCTGCTTATGAGTATTGAAATCGCTCTGTCACTTGCGCACTATATGGAACGTAGTGGCAGTCTTTGTCGGGATTTCTGTTTCTTTCGTTTCTCTCATTGCTGGTTTTTGTTTGCCCTATTACACATGTTTTGCAGTGTTTTGGCTAATTCACTCCCTTTATAGTTAGCAGAATGGGTTCCTTGGCAGTTAGTATATTTTGCTGCTTTATTCTTATCTATCATGCATTTTGTTGCATCATGCTTTGATGCATTGCTTTGATTTTTTGCATCGTGGTATGATCCCTGTCACTTTTTTTAATGGCTTCATTCGGACAACCATTTCCAAGATGTTCCTAATGTTGCATATGTTCTCAATTTTCTCTGAGTTTGCAAAGATCAAAGTGAATAGTGGTACCTAAATTTTGTTAACAGTACTCTCCCCCTTGCCGGTAGACTTCCTTTCCGTTTTAAACATATTTACTGCATCTAAGACCATTACATTTTTTCTTTTGAGGTCTTTAATTACCTAATCTGGTGTGCAAGTTTGATGTAGGCCCCTAGCAACTACTCTAGTCGGTCTTACATTTTTGTTTTCATATGTATACCATTGGAGACCTTTATTATTCAGTGTTTTCAATTGAAACTTGTCTATAACCAACTGGATCAGGCATATTAACCATCCAGACGTTGTAGTTTCTATATTGTTGTTTTTCTGGTTTAGTGTTTCTACTTCGAACGGAACTTCATTTTACCAGGTAAAATGAATTTAATTGGTGACCAATTATACGTCAAAGAAACCGATGGTACTTTTAATACCTAAGTATTCTTGTGATATTTATCCCTCGCTGCCGATTTGTAGTAAAGACATTAAAAAAGCACTGCATTTTTCGTTAAATAATGTTTCCCGAAATTTTCTGGCGAAGTTTCATTAAAATGAAATTTTAAGTGTTAGTTTTATATTAAAACAAAATTGTAAAACCAAAATAAAAATTAAAAGTATTACGATATAAAATTTAATTATGTTCTTAATTAAATTAATATTTAGAGTAATTAATTTATATTCTAAAATATTAACATATTCTAAATGCTATAATAATTAAAAGGTAAAAAAAAATATTTCCATAATTACTGAATTGAGAGCAAAAAAAAAAAAACAAAAAAAATTTTATTCTAATCTTAAAAATAAAGGTTCAACATTTTCCATTTCCATAATCCAAATTCTTAATTTTAATAAGAAACCGCGTAAATTCGATGATAGCGTTAACTCATCGGGTAATCCGTTAAAAAGCATTGGAAAGTAAAACTTGTTGAAATGTTCCAATTTTGTAATTGGACAAACACAAACATTAACATTCCTTAGATTGTATGTTGAGATTTAAATATTCCGATTACCACATCGCACCTTAAAAACATACAGGTGTCGAAGAGGCATTATCAATAATTTATGAAATAGAGGAAACGATGATGTTAGTTTATTTCTATTTAATATATTTCTAATTATATATTTTTGTGCAATAATTGAAGAAACTAGGGTAGAGTAATACATACTACCCCAGCACGTTATCCCATATTAAAGTTTCGATTGAACCAATCCAAAATAAATGGTTCTAAGCATGCTGACCGAACATTTATCTCGTAATAAGTAAAATAGTAACAAAAAATGAAAATAGTACTTAAAAACTCAATTAAAGCGTCTTCTGTCGATAATCCTTCACGAAACCCAAATTGACTACTAGAAAAGAACTTAGTTTTATATAAAAAATCTAAAACTCTACTTTAACGCACTTTTCAAAAGATTTTTCATAAACACTGAAAGCAGTGAGATCGGCCGATAGTCTTCTATATTTAACTCATTGCCTTTTTTATGTAAGGGTATGACAATAGCAGTTTTTAGAATATTAGGAAATACTTCATTTACCAAACTTTTATTAAATAATTCTTCCAAAATAAACAATAGATGGTTGGCAATTTGCTTAATGGTAAAACTACTAATCTCATCCGATCCAGAAGAATCCGTGTTATCCAAAGTTGATATTATTGACAAAATTTCATTTTTACTTATTGGTTTGACTTATTGGCGTACGAAAATATGGTCCATTGTTGTTGCAGAATTATTTGTTTTCCTCCTGTGCGTCGTCACTAATGAACTTATTCCAAAAGAAGCCATCATTACCAGATAACTATCAACTTCAATTATATCAATATTTATATCACTAACAATTACTAAATTTTTAGAACGAATTTTGTGCAAAGATCTAGAGAAATATTCAATAAAATTATTTATGTTTGAGAATGATGCCGGTAAATACATAGAACGCAAACTTTTTTGGAACTTATGGAGCAATTTATTTTTACAATGTCAGCTACATCCACATTAAGAACACTAGAGGTATGTATAGTACTCTCAAATACCGAAAAAGTTAATCAGTCATTGATGGTTAACGTAAAATTTTCACAACAGCATGTCTAATTTGCGGTTAGGACACCCATAGATAATTATTTAAAATAAGTAAATTTCCAAGCGTCTGGAATTTCCAATAATTAAATTAGATATTACTTAACCCTTTTTTATGATTTTATTGACGTTGACCTTAACAGAAGCTGGTTTTTAATATAAGTGATCATAATTGTTGTTTTTTTAAAATACCATGTAGTTTGTTTTAGTATTTACAAGCAATAGGTTTAAGTAACAAAATAGACGCTAAGAATTAACTTAGTTCTAATTTTTAAGTAACCAACGGTTGGTTTGTTGAATAAATTAATAAGCGATTTCTTCTAAACGAGGCGCTATTTCTCTTTTGATTATTTTGTTTTAGTTATAATTTTGTAAATTTGGTGGCCTACAAATTGAATACCCTTATACATTCTAACCCCTTTTTAAGCCTAATTAATATTAGATAAGTAGGACAACATATTATACTTATTTAGAATTTTCATTCAACAAAACTGTATAACATTAAAAAAAAGAGAAGATATCATAAAAGATATTATACGATCATCTCGTTCTCGGGTGTTACTTCCGTGCTACTGATTGAAAATATTAACTAGAAATTTTACATACATATGATTCGTACTAGTTTTATTAACTCGTATATATTTTTTGCAAGCTACCTCATTATTGCAAAAAAAAATATTGCAACAAATATATGGCAGTACTTTCGTTGCAATACAATAATATCGCAAACAAAAACAATGTAGCATCAAAATTTCGCTTAAACAAAAATTTTCGAAAAAATATTTAGTCATTTGTTTTTCGCATGCTACTATCATCGCAAACAACAAAATCTCAACACAAAAATATGGCAAGCAAATATTTCGCCACAACATTTAATTGTTTTCTTTCTAAATTTTATTGTAAATTAGGAAAATACCTTAAATTCAAATTTGGAGCTATAACTAGATGTTACATATTTCGTTATTCATCACATTTAAAGCAAACCCTCAAACAAACGTACATATCTCCCTTTTAGTTTAAGTATTTATGGAAAATGTAAATAATTTACAATTGTTTCCCGTTTAAACAAAATTCCTTGTTTTTTGTTTAAATAATTCGCCAACAAAAGCCTACCGCGCTTTGCTAGGGATTACTGTATATTTCCTAAAGTATATAGCAAAAACGGGATAATTATGCAAAATTACTACAACAATTTAATTTTTTCACAAGAACACGAAAACAACAACAAAAATCGAATTACAGGTAGGAAATAAATTTACAAATAAAAATATTGCATATGTCATCAAAATGCGCATTTTTGATGACATATGCAATATTATGACATATGCATATAGAACCGGTCTGATTTTCATAATACAAAATTTGTTTAATTACAAAAACTAATTAAAAATATTTGATCTTCTTATATATATATATATATATATATATATATATATATATATATATATATATATATATATATATATATATATATATATATATATATATATATATTATATATATATATATATATATATATATATATATATATATATATATATATATATATATATTTATATATATATATATATGTTTATATATATTTATATATATAAATATATACATTTATTTATTTATCAATAAATGACAATTAATAACAAAAATCAAAAAAACACAAATTCCTATGAGCATATATAGACATTTTTGTGTGGGCTTGCAAAAAAATAATATAAAACTGACTTTACCATGAATGTGTGGATCAGTGGAACGAGTAGTTACCAGTTAAAGTAAAGTACGAAATGAAAAATGAAAAAATATTTCCTCGTCCCATTTATCAGTTTTTGTTTTTAGTTTAGTTTAATTCGAAAGGTGGGGTATTAAATTATACAACCAACTGAGTGTTTACAATAGTAGCACTCGCCCAACCGATAATAAAATATCATATTTTTTTTTGTGATTAAAAATCGATGATTTGGATTTTATTACGGTCAAAAGTTTTTTTTATTAAATTTATTTGTTTTAATAAATTAATTTATTCATTTATATAAATGAATTATGGAGTTTGTTCTAGTTGGGTAACTGTTTGGTAAAAAATAGCTCGGTTTTGACATTTGACAAATTTATTCATGCCGGAATATATAGTGTATAACAGCATTTATTAAAGACAGATAAGATTATTACAGAAATATGGGTTCTGTGTGAACAAAACTTTGTTTTATAATACTCACGTGTGTGTGACTGTTTAACGCATCTGGTTTATTATTAACATATAAAAAAATAACAAACGTTTTACTATTCTTCGATGGCTAGATTTACATTTTATGCGTATGGCTCAGCAGAGACAACTGCTGAGATAATTTATCATTCAGTACTTTGTAATAATAATGTTAAATATATTGTGTCTGTCTTGTTTTCTACATGTGCGAAAAATGGATGTAGTTTTATTGAACTGGATGATAATTTTACGTATTTCGGGGTAGTTTTAGATTTCTGGCTGGGCTTTAGTACTCATCTTGATAGCCTACAGTAATATATTTACTGTTGTAATAAGAAATTACGTATGCTACGCATGTTTTGGGATTTTTGTTATTCATCTCTGTAATTATCTATATTGTTGCGTGAGAATATCATTTTGTCACTGCATTTGTATACTTTTATCACAATATAAATATTCTTTTTTTTAATTTTAATAAAACGAAATAAGGAACCTTGTTTTAATAAAAACAAAGAATCCAATACTTCTTGTTTTATATACAAAAATAAAAATTATTTCAGAAAAGAAGTAACACTTTTTTTAATGTGATAATAAAAATTTTTATATTAATTCTTTACCCAAATTCTTTCTAAAAAGAAAAAATTTTTCTAAAAAATGTATAATATAAATTATTCCTTTTTTGTTTTAACTATAGGTATTAAGTTCGAGGATTACTATCCTCTTCATCAGCTTGTACTACTTTCTTAGAAAATTCTAACAAAATTAATTTGTCAAAATTCTATACATTTTAATAAACAAACTCAAATAAGAATAAAGTAACGTGGCGACTTTTTTCTTCAAATATAAAAACTAAAATTAGGGATTTTAAACTAAAATTTCTGAAACTCATTTTTTTGGGGGAATACCTCATCCCACTAGGGGACTATTTAATATGACTGATGTGGTACATATACAAATAATTTTCGGTTGCTGAATAATCGTAACTCCCGGAATTTATTTTTATTTATCGTTGTTCATAGATCCGGGCCTACGTAGGCTTGAATATACGCTTGTAATAGTTTTCTAAATTGTGGCCGTTTGAAATCTCTCCTCTTCAACAGTAAACGTATGTATACAAGAAAATGATATCTTTAATTAAAGCCTTAGATACAAAATCAACCAAATAAACAATCATAAATCTAATTTAATCCGATACATTTCATCAATTTAGAAATTCAAAACCAAATCGATTTTTTTCATCATTTCGATATTTTTCAACACAATAACGCCAGCAAAAAATTCGTTTCAATCCAAAATAAGAAAATTCTAATCTAATCCAAAAATATAAACATAGAAATTCAATTTTCTCGACTCGCAACAACAACAACAACAACAACAACAACAACAACGATAAATCGAATTTTCTTCTTGTATTTTCTAGTTTGTTCTTGAAAATTAAATTTAAATGCTTTTCGATTAACAACATAGAACATGATGATAAAAGAGTAAACTAATATTTTTTGAGAAAATATTTACTCGTATAAGTGTAAGAAAATGTAAGTATAAGAAAACTTTATATTTTCAATAAGCTTAGCGGATATCTATTTGCGACACAAAACAATAATTTTATAGTACTTAAGCTTTTTACTACTTGAGTGCTTTGCTTCATGTTAACGGGCTTATTACTTTCATTACCATATGAGTTGTTATTTGAACATTTTTTATTTGCTAATATTTTCACGAATTCTTTTCAGGGCTAAAACAATGCACACCCAAACGATGAACTTCCCGCAATTACAGGCCGAATTGACTGGTTTCCATAACTTATATTTTAGAAAATATGCATATATTCTTTTATTGTAGATTTGGAATAAGTCATGACTCTTCTCAATTTTTAAGCCAGTTAGAATCCAAAAATGTATTCAAATTTTATTGAAACCAAATATACGAACCATTTTACCGCATTACTACCTATACATTCTAGAATTCGATAAATAAGAGCACATTAAAAATATGTATGATTTCACAGTTAACCTTGCTGATTTTGTGCATTGAAACAGGTAGCGTTGTTGGCTTGAAAGCCTTTAATTATTATAGAAAAATGAATATACAATTTTTACTCTCTTTTGTTTTGTAGTATGTGAATCTTATTCTATTATACAATATATTCGCCATTATATATCGACACTTACAATACGAAAAAAGTGTTAAAATGCGATACATTAGTATGCAATGAATACGGCTTGTATAATAGAAAGGGTTTTAATAAAAACTATGAAGAAAAATTAGATATCTATTAGTGTAAGTTATTTAGGTTAACATCAGTACATGGTTTATGTATACCTACAAAACCAACACTATTGAATATACAAGCTGTGAAGCTTCAATACTTACACAACAAAAATGGCATTAGATGGTTGTGACACCTTCTCAATTACAGCATGAGATTTTAGATCAGGTCTGCTTAAAGGCTCATTATTGTTGCGTTGTTTCATCAAGCAATTATTACAGGACCAAGATTTTTTTTCCTTCATGAACTCAATATCTGATGTTGTGATATTTAAACAGTTTCCATGAAAAATTTGAGAACAATCTTCGCACTTTAATTTAACCACAAGACGAATTATATATAAACTCGTATTTAGTTAATAATTTTTAAATATGTTTATGTACATTTACTATATACTCAGTGCACTAATATTTTATTTATAATTTTTATTATTTTCACAGTATTTTATTTTTTATGGTTAAAATTATTTAAAGTCCATAAAATATGTACAAAGAACAAATATTAATTTAAAATTATGTTGAATAAAAAACTAAAGCCATTAAAAATCATATCAATGATAATATAGTAAAAATAATATCAATATAATAATAATAAAAATAATAATAATAGTAATAATAATAATATTAATAATAATAATAATAACAATAATAATAATACAGTAATTTTTTAAGGGTTGGTGTGTAGTCTGCACTTATGCCAAAAACAATGTAGTATTCAATTTTATAACTTAATTAGAGAAGGGAAAAGTATTTCAAACATTCTTTTTTAAGCAGGTGTAGACGTGTAATACGCTTTAGAGTAAGGGGTAGGCTATTCGAAGTTTGAGCCCCAAAAATAAAAAATGATTTTGCTCTAAGCGCGGTTTTAAACCGAGGTAAAATAATAGATAGATTTCTTTCAAAAATTCTAGTTTGCACTTTATCATTTAAATAATCAACAGATTGCCCATACCTAATGTTAAACAGGAATACACATTGCCTATATTTCAGATAATAATCAAAAGAACAACCTAATACATTTTTAGAAAATGGAGTAATGTGATCATATCTAGATAAACTATATACATATCTTGTAATAGAATTAAACGCCACATTAAGTGTTCTTCTATGTTCAAGGAACCCATAACTGTATCGGCATAGGTTAGATGAGTAATAAGTAGTGAACGAGCTAGTGCTTTTTTAGTTTTTGTGGGAGTGGATTTTTTAAATTTAGATTGCCTTCTCAACTCATTGTAAATATTTAAGCAAATATGGCTTACATGCGAATCCCAAGTGAACGTCGAGTTCATAATGAATTACAAGTTACATGCTTTATTAACAAATGGCACAACATCATTACCAATATACACAGCTGGATATGTAATATTCTGATTATAAGAACTGACATGTAAAACTTGAGATTTGGAATAATTCAACTTTAGATCATTAATCAAGGCCCAATTAGAGATTGCTCTAATATCAGCAGTAACAGAAGCGGTGATATGTTCAATATAATCAACTTTATTGCTTGCATAAATTTGTACATCATCAGCATACATTGATAGTTGCAATGTTTAATTTCGGAAGTGATATCATTGATGTAAAGTGTAAACAGTATGGGCCCCACTATCGATCCTTGGGGAACTCCATTACTTGCGGCGAAGAATTGTTTGCGGCGAAAAATTGAAATATGCCTCCAACTTAACAAGCAACATGCTATGATTTGGTGAATCGAAAGTCTTTGAAAAGCCAAGTAACACTAATAATGCAACATGACCCTTATCTAGGGCAACGGAAATATCATCAGTTATTGTTAGTAGCGCTGTAGCTGTACTGTATTTAATTCTAAAGCCAGATTGAAATCTATATCACACATAACTCTTTCGAGAACTTTTGACAACATAGGTAATATGCTAATAGGACTTAGGTTTATAAGATCTTTAGGATTTGAACACTTTGCAACTGGCACAACTCCCGAAATTTTCCAATAAGAAGGAAATCGCGATTCATCTAAACAAGTAATGGCAAAGAATTGGTAAAATATATTCTAGAATCAATTTAATAAACTTAAAGGCTATACCATGGATCATGGCCAACGGAGTTAGATTTAATTCACAATACAGCTAGTTGCACAGCACTTTCATTAACAGCACAGCAGCTAAACTTGTGTGCTATATATTTATATCACCAATTCTAGGCCTGTCGATATTGTTTGTGCTAATGTTAACAATATTATTGCCATTAGAGATAGTTTTAGCAAACCAATTGTTAATTTCATTAGCTGAGAAATGATGAGTTACTACCCCAACATCTTTAGAAAGACCAAGATTACGGATGTTGGTTTACACATTTCTTGGAGATAAATTGTAGTCAAGCATTTTATTAAGATATTTGGACTTCGCAGATCTAATTAGCTTTTTAACATGGCGTCTACTACAATAAAATGCTCTACGATTATCAATAGTTTTATTACGCTTCCAACGTTTCTAACATGTTTCTTTACCAGCTATTGCAATTTTAATTTCTACACTGAACCATAAAGGCGTCGTTTGTTTAGGAACAACAAAGGTTTTAATAGGAACATGTTTATCAAACAAGCTCAAAAGATGTGTATTAAATATCGAAACCTTCTGATCAATTGAGTCGGTCTCAAAAATATAATCCCAATGTATATTCACGCAGTCATAAGCCAAGGCATCTAGATTAATGTATTTAGAGGATTTATATTGAAATGCAGAAATTGGAGCTTTTGCCATAGGCTTCATATACGATAGATAGATAAAATCATGATCAAAATTCGATACATCCAGTTGCACAAGTCTTTTAGTTTTGGCAGAGTCCTTAGTAATGATTAGGTCTAGTAACGATGCACTTTGATGAAAATTGGAAAAATGAGTGGGTTGATCGTTAGGAAAGTAATTCAGGCTTTGACTGACCAACACGTTTATGAACTGACTACTTGATTTACTATTATTAAGAATATTTATGTTAAAGTCACCGGCTATTATAATATCATCGTAACCGACAAGTGAAGAAAGAACTTCCTCTATGACATCCACGTTTCCACTACCAGTATTATACACGACACCAATAACAATGATGGATTTATTAATAAAAACTTCTTTAAACAAAAATTTAGTTAAACCATTACTAGACTGGTCGAGGATTTTCCATTTTAAATTTATTTATAATATATAAATATCTATTTATAATATAGATAGCAGCATCACCACTTCGAGTTAAACGATCATTCTGAATTAGCGTATAACCAAATATAGCTAAATAATTTGAGGACATCCACGGTTAAAGCCAGGTCTCAGTAATAGCAATAAAGTGAAAATTTAGTCCATCAATTAAATTAACAAATTCAGCAAATTTATGATCCATATTCAAACTGTGCAAATTGAAATAAGCCATTTTGATACTATCAGAGGTAGGATTAATTGAGCATTTCATGACACAATTAGCAATATTGGTAGATATTGGGCTCAAAATAAAAGAATTATCCGACACCATCTCCAAGATACCACACCAACAACGGTTCAAAGAACACACACCAAAAAATACATTTCTGACACATCACAGCAAAGCACAGACCAACAAAATAAATTAAAATAAATGTTAAATTAAAATAAAAATATAAATAGTAGTAAAAATAAAAATAATAATAAAGTAAGTATAATAAGAATAAAAGCAAAAAATTAAAAAAATTCTCAAATGTCTTTAAAAATCAATAAATCATTTTATAAATTTTTTATTCTTAATATTAAAACAAATTTTTCCTTCATATATTGAAATTACAATTAATCAAATACAAATATAATATATTTTAAAGTTCCATCATCATATTATTTCCTACTTACAGAAAGCTTCTACAGTTTATTAGCAATCAAAATTTTCAAAGATATATTACAAATCTTTTTTGGTAACGTGTGCGATAAAAAAAAATTAACTTACAAATATTAAAATTACCTCGAAATTATTTAATATTAGAAGTATTTACAAACCGAAAGTAAAATGCATTTTTTCTACAGCAACAAAAATTAAGATAAAATATTATGTTTTGCGCAATCGCGGCTTCTGTCATATGGTTGACAGAAATATATACATAATTATGTATTTGTATCACCATTTTGGAAATTAATAATAATAGAATACTATGGAATTCAAGTGAAAAATATAAACATTTAAAGAAGAAACAAATTTTGTTAAATGTTTAGATGCAATATTTGTAAACATTTAACAAAATTTTCCAGTGCAAAAAGACAATAAAATGAAAAAATTAAGTAATGCTTGTTGGTGTTAAAATGTGCATAGTTCTGCAAAGTGTATTTTTTGTTGTTGTCTTTTTATTTTTCAATTGATATACATACATAGTTTGGTTAATGTTTTGTTTTTAATTTTATTTATTGCACTATAATACAAGGTTTAACCCTGAGATATACTCGACGTGACTAAGGAAAATACAAAAGTTAAAGTATACGTTGCACTAAAGCGATTATACTTGACGCGATTCCGATGTAACATAAAAAAGATAAATTTACTATAACGTCGAGTATATCTCAGTGGTTAGTTTAAGTAAAAATAACTCTAAAATTAAAATATAAGTAAATACAAGAGTTTTTTGAATTTATTATTAGAATAGTAGTCAACTGCACTTTTATTTTTTTTTGTGGAATTACTAAAAAATTACTTAACAAAATCGTTATCTAATGATTCGGGTAATTATAAATATTAAATATTTTGTGATAAATTGTGGTTTAATATATATCATTTTAAATTGATAAAACCCTAATATTTTTTAAGGTTATGTGTATTTTAGTCAGGTTTCATGTAATATAACATTGAAATATGTAAATGATTTCGATTATTGTAAAATTAATACTTAATAGTAGCAATTCTTTGATTGTTTTATGCAAATCTTTGATGCTCATAAGCCTGTCGATTCTATCCATAATTACAATGTGGTTGTTAACAATTTTTTAACATAATACGACTGTATCAACATAATTTGACGATAGTACTTATATATCATTTAATATATTTCTTGGATGCTCAACATTTGAATAATTTACATAATGTTCTGAAAGTTAAATATTCTTTATATGGTATATCATATGGGTACATCATAATTATTTTTTTAATCTTGTTAAAAATCTGTGTTTTTTTATGAAAAGTTTATTTGCAACTATAAGTTATTAATTCAATGCATTTTCCAAAATATTGATTAATGTAATTCCATTAGTTATGGTTTCATTTTAAATTACAAAAAATAACGAATATTAATATACTTGTCCTTTTTAAAATATTCTGTCATTCTAGCTGTACTAATCAAGTTAAAGTAGGTGATCCGATTTCTTTTGTTACCAGCATTATTATAAAATAATGTTGATTCGGTCAGTATCTCTCCCACGATACAGACGTATTTTATTTTAATTATTTTAATATTTTTGTGCAATTTTGTTTGCATTAGTTATTGTGTTTTTTTTCCTATCAAACTTACAAAAATTAGTTAAAATAATTAAAATCAAAGTTTGAATTAACTAATAGTTGTGAATTATTATACTTTTGTGATAAAATAATTGTGATAGTGTAATTGTGATTTCGTAGTAATGTATATCAATTGATTAATTAAAACTAAAAAATAACTGTATATTGTGATTTATTCAATTATGACACTGAAAAATTGTTAAGTGTTTGCATTAGATCAACTGTTGGTACACGTGACGTCATCATTCATATAATACCAAATTTATTTTTTGTATTCGTACCTGTTTTTCGTTTCTAAAATGAATTGCTGTAAGTGCTCAAATTTAGTATTGCCTACGCAAGACGCAGTTTCATGTGCTGGTTGCAGTAGGCATTGTCATACAAGCTGTTAATTTGCCGGTTCCAATACGGAAATTCGTGGAATTTTGGCGATATTGCGCCTTCGTGTTAGCATTGTTTTTTTGTGCTCTTTTTGTAAGCAGCGGATCGTGAACATCAATTTTAGCGTTCTAATTGATAAGATTAATGGTTTGTCGGCTACACCAGATATTTCAAAAAATGAAGATGATATTGCGACTAATAGAAAGCTTATTGAATCGCTTTCATTGCTATTAAATTAAATGTCATCCACTACATTGACACCTGTATCGTCGTCTCGGCGTTTATTAAGGAATAATGCCCCATCAACTGATTTCCTGAATACTGAATCATCAATTTTATCGAGGCCATTAACTGGAGACGTTTTTGGTACTTGTATTGATATTGATCTTGTTGCTATTAATGTTCCTGAGATGAAACAACTTTGTCAGCCGCTTGGATCCATCAACTATAGCTGATCAAGTTGTTCAATATATCTGTAAGAGGGTGGAACATTGTAAACCAGATGATCTTGTTTGCCAAAGTTTAGTGAAGAAGGATCGTCCAAGTGAACTGAAACTAACATTTATTAGCTTTAAAATTTGAATTCTGGCGGAATTCTTCATGAAAGCGTTAGATATAACAGTTTGGTCGCAAAAAGTTTTGGTTCGTGAGTTCATATTGTAGTCAAAAAATTTTCGGGGTCCGGTATCCAACTATGCGAAATTGTAACAACGCCTGTTGCCGTCACCACCACCAATGAGTTCCTATCGGTTAATTTTTCTAACTCTAACCAATTTATAAATGATGCAAGCCGATCGTCTGTAAAACTGCTTTATCGCAATGTTGGGGGCATGTCATCCAAGTCTTTGGAATTTCGAAATTTTTTTATTCAACTGACTTCCAGTTTTATGCAATTGTTGAAACTTGGTTTCACGCTGGGATTTACAATAATGAATTTTTCCCTAGTGATTTTGTAGTATATAGATGTGATAGATCCATTCAGAACAGCCTTAAAGTAATCGAGGGCGGAGTGCTTTTCGCGGTCCATTCATCTCTACGAAGCGAACAATTAACTCTAATAATAATAATAATAATTTATTTTTAGATTAAGTTTTTGTGAATAATACGGAAGTTCTTTCAGTTTATGATTCTCTGGAATCTTTCAAAAACATTGATAGTCATCATAATTCTCTTGAAATTGAATTTTTTAATGTAACCTTTAATGATAAATTCCGTCTTATGATCATTTCTATGATTTTAAGGCTTGTGATTCGGCCGGTCTGTCAATGTACCTCCAAGGTATTAGCTGGGAGGATATTTTTTTCAACAATAATCACGATTTAAATGTAGATAACTTTAATAATGTATTGTGTACATCTTTTCAACGTTTCGTACCTTTAAAAAAGAAGAGAAATTATAGTTATCCGCCATAGTTTGATTGTGATTTGATCGGCTTGCGTAACCGTAAAAATAAGGCTTACTACCGACTCAGACGTATTGATTGTGAAATTAATAGATCTAATTTTATAAATCTTCGTAAACAGTTCAAATCCGAGTTTAAAGCTAAATATGTCCAGTATATAAATAAAATGGAAGCTGAAATTAAAGATGAACCTAAAAAGTTTTGGAAGTTTGTAAATGATAAGCGAAATACAATAGGATTTCCGTCTATAATGAAACATGATGAGGTTTGGTTTAATAATATTTCCGAAATTTGTGACGGATTTGCTAATTTTTTTCAGTCGGTATATAAGTGTAAGGTTAGCCCCAGTTATAATGACCCTAAAGAAAGTCATTGCAAGTTTAACATTCCTCGTTTGTCTATAAGTGAGGTGGACACTTTTAAGATTTAACGACGGTTGTGGACCGGATTCAATACCTTCGTGTATACTTAAATAGTATACACGAAGGTATTGAAGTAGTGCTTGGAAAATTGCATATATTATTCCGACTCTTAAAAAAGGATGCCGTTCTGAAATTTCCAACTATCGTGGTATCTCAATTTTATCTTCAATACCCAAACTCTTTGAATTAATAGTTACAAATCATTTACAATTTTATACTAATAATATTAGTTCCAACACGGGTTCTCTAGTGGAAAATCCACAACTAATCTTTTGTAGTCCACTAAGTATGCCATTGATTCTATCGAGTCAAAAGCCCAGGTTGATGCTATTTATTTTGACTTTGCCAAAGCTTTTAATTACATTGGAGATACAATTATTATAAATAAATTAGCTGCAATTGGTTTTGATCCTATGTTTTTAAAATGGATTGGTTCCTATCTGGTAGGAAGCAGTACGTTTTATTGAATGATATTAAATCGGATTATATTCATTGTCATTCTGGTGTTCCTCATGGATCTCATCTTGGTCCAGTTATTTTTCTTTTATTTGTGAATGATATTCCGAATATTTTCAAATTTTGCAACGCTTTATTGTTTGCGGATGATTTGAAGATTTGAAGATTTTCATGCGCATTGAATCTTTAATTGATGCTGATAAATTGCAAACCGAAATCAATAAATTATCTAGAAGGTACTCTGCTAATAGATTGTTCATTGACGTAAGTAAGTGTAACGTCATGTCCTTCTATAGAACATTAAATCCTGTTTTATTTAATTATCATTTGGACAATAATCTTCTTAGTAGAGTTAATTCAATCGTGAACTTAGGAGGTACACTTGATCGTAGACTAACCTACAGTCTTCATATTAACAAAATAAAGCTAATTCCATGTTAGGTTTCATTATTCGAATAACAAAAAAGTTTCATGATGTATATATTAACAGATGGAAATCAATCCAAAAACGATTTACTATTTATATTTTTAGAAAGCTCGGTTATCTGTCAGATCACAATCAACCCTTGTGGCAGCAAGTACGTAATTTACCGTCATATAATTCTTAATATTGCTTGTTGGAGATTCTTTGAATGGGCGAATTAATTGATGGAATCTTACTTCTGTCTGGAATTTTTATGTTTCGAACAGATCCCTACGACAACATGAATTTTTGTATGTGCCGTTTCATAGAATTGATTATGGCTCAAATGAACCGACTGTCTCTATGGCTAAAGAATTTAATGATTATTATCATTTATTTGAATTTGCTATGTCTAGAAGGTGTTTCCGTAACAGTATTCGTAATTGTAATTTTTAATTAAATTTTTAAAATTTAGTAAATTTTTTGTATTAAATTGTTTTTTAACTATTCATTAAGAGTATCGTAGAATAGTTTGATATAAATAAATAAATAAAAACATGTGGGATCGTGTTATTTCCTTAAATTTCCGAAGACATCCTTAAATTTTTTTAGTTCACAAAATGTCACTCTTAAAACATGAAATAAACAAATTATGGAATATACTATTTGTCAAAAGAATTAAATTTCTATATATGTATATGTATATAAAAAAAAGTTTATTATAGAGTTCACTTGAATAGAAATGCTTTCACTTACATGGTATCTATTTTTTTATTATGGTATTCCATAATAAAAAATACAGTTTGAATTCCGGGTATTACTAACATACGAGTAAGTAAGAAATTGTTTTAGAATTTTCGGCCTAACATTTGTAAAACACATTTTCGTAAACTGATGGATGGTCCTGGTAATAAACTTATTTTATAAAGATCGCTGTGTATCGGGGCATATTGCTGATTAAAAGCATATGCAAGTAATTAAGTGTTTTGCTTTGGTAATTTTTTAAATTTATATCAACAATTGCATAGAAATAAATAAAAATAAATTTAAATTTACGAACATTAAATTTAACTTTTGGTTAAGTCCAAGTTTCGACTGAAAAGTTCGTTGTTATTTTTACAATGAGAAATTTTTTTATATATGTGTTTTGACATTTTATGTATTTGAATGTTTTCAAATTTTGACGTTGATTTTTTTTATTAAAATTTATTGGAAATGGTTTCAAATCTAAAATGTTTAAAGTTTAATCAAAAATAAATGGCTTTCAGTTTTTATAAAAAATTGCTTTTATTTAATTTTAATCGCAACAAAAATACATGATAATGACATTTATCAAATAAATGAAGGGCTGTCCATAAAATTTCCTAAAGAAAAATTTATATTTTAGTACCAATGTAAAAATAACAATCAAAAAATATCTAGCCATTAGTACAAATCGGTTATATTTTCTACAAATCCGTTGATTGATTGATTTGATTGATTGATTAGAGTGTACGGCCAAGGACGAACCAGGAACTCCCGGAATGCCGAGCACCACCGTACACCCGTGTTACATATAACAAAACCGAAGGAATGGAAGGAATGTTAGTTGTGACAGAATCGACCCGGTTGCAGACACCTAAGCGATCGATAGTTAGTGTTTTTTGTGGTGTAAGGAAAGGAAGGGCATGTTAGTAATGACAAATTTGACCCAGTTTTCCGGAAGCCAATATTTAACTAATGTTAGCACAAGACAATCACAATTTTGACGAGCTGCTCTGCATTATTTCATCAACTGCAGTGTGTCCCCATTCAGGTGTATCAGCAAACGTTTTCTAAAAGCAAAATCTATTAATGAAATAACCGCTCTTAGCCGTAGGCTGTAATAAATTGAATTAGTTTTCATCTGAAATGATAAATTAATTAATTTGTAATATAATAAACTAATAATATCATAATATAATTTCTGCAAGCCGTAGACTGTAATAAACTGGATTAGTTTTCCCTGAAAATACAAATATATTAATTTGTCTCATAATAATAATATATTAATGTAATATAAATATATAAATACCTAAACATATAAATACTTAAATATATAAATACATAATAGCAATTACACAAAGTACTTGCATCAAAATCCTATTTATATTTACTTTAAAACCAAAAACACTACAAATCGAATTTTATTAAAATGATTAAACAATTGAATTCGATCGAATCCACCGTTATATCGCAATCCTAATATAATAATATAATAATATAATAATATAATAATATAATAATATAATAATATAATAATATAATAATATAATAATATAATAATATAATAATATAATAATATAATAATATAATAATATAATAATATAATAATATAATAATATAATAATATAATAATATAATAATATAATAATATAATAATATAATAATATAATAATATAATAATATAATAATATAATAATATAATAATATAATAATATAATAATATAATAATATAATAATATAATAATATAATAATATAATAATATAATAATATAATAATATAATAATATAATAATATAATAATATAATAATATAATAATATAATAATATAATAATATAATAATATAATAATATAATAATATAATAATATAATAATATAATAATATAATAATATAATAATATAATAATATAATAATATAATAATATAATAATATAATAATATAATAATATAATAATATAATAATATAATAATATAATAATATAATAATATAATAATATAATAATATAATAATATAATAATATAATAATATAATAATATAATAATATAATAATATAATAATATAATAATATAATAATATAATAATATAATAATATAATAATATAATAATATAATAATATAATAATATAATAATATAATAATATAATAATATAATAATATAATAATATAATAATATAATAATATAATAATATAATAATATAATAATATAATAATATAATAATATAATAATATAATAATATAATAATATAATAATATAATAATATAATAATATAATAATATAATAATATAATAATATAATAATATAATAATATAATAATATAATAATATAATAATATAATAATATAATAATATAATAATATAATAATATAATAATATAATAATATAATAATATAATAATATAATAATATAATAATATAATAATATAATAATATAATAATATAATAATATAATAATATAATAATATAATAATATAATAATATAATAATATAATAATATAATAATATAATAATATAATAATATAATAATATAATAATATAATAATATAATAATATAATAATATAATAATATAATAATATAATAATATAATAATATAATAATATAATAATATAATAATATAATAATATAATAATATAATAATATAATAATATAATAATATAATAATATAATAATATAATAATATAATAATATAATAATATAATAATATAATAATATAATAATATAATAATATAATAATATAATAATATAATAATATAATAATATAATAATATAATAATATAATAATATAATAATATAATAATATAATAATATAATAATATAATAATATAATAATATAATAATATAATAATATAATAATATAATAATATAATAATATAATAATATAATAATATAATAATATAATAATATAATAATATAATAATATAATAATATAATAATATAATAATATAATAATATAATAATATAATAATATAATAATATAATAATATAATAATATAATAATATAATAATATAATAATATAATAATATAATAATATAATAATATAATAATATAATAATATAATAATATAATAATATAATAATATAATAATATAATAATATAATAATATAATAATATAATAATATAATAATATAATAATATAATAATATAATAATATAATAATATAATAATATAATAATATAATAATATAATAATATAATAATATAATAATATAATAATATAATAATATAATAATATAATAATATAATAATATAATAATATAATAATATAATAATATAATAATATAATAATATAATAATATAATAATATAATAATATAATAATATAATAATATAATAATATAATAATATAATAATATAATAATATAATAATATAATAATATAATAATATAATAATATAATAATATAATAATATAATAATATAATAATATAATAATATAATAATATAATAATATAATAATATAATAATATAATAATATAATAATATAATAATATAATAATATAATAATATAATAATATAATAATATAATAATATAATAATATAATAATATAATAATATAATAATATAATAATATAATAATATAATAATATAATAATATAATAATATAATAATATAATAATATAATAATATAATAATATAATAATATAATAATATAATAATATAATAATATAATAATATAATAATATAATAATATAATAATATAATAATATAATAATATAATAATATAATAATATAATAATATAATAATATAATAATATAATAATATAATAATATAATAATATAATAATATAATAATATAATAATATAATAATATAATAATATAATAATATAATAATATAATAATATAATAATATAATAATATAATAATATAATAATATAATAATATAATAATATAATAATATAATAATATAATAATATAATAATATAATAATATAATAATATAATAATATAATAATATAATAATATAATAATATAATAATATAATAATATAATAATATAATAATATAATAATATAATAATATAATAATATAATAATATAATAATATAATAATATAATAATATAATAATATAATAATATAATAATATAATAATATAATAATATAATAATATAATAATATAATAATATAATAATATAATAATATAATAATATAATAATATAATAATATAATAATATAATAATATAATAATATAATAATATAATAATATAATAATATAATAATATAATAATATAATAATATAATAATATAATAATATAATAATATAATAATATAATAATATAATAATATAATAATATAATAATATAATAATATAATAATATAATAATATAATAATATAATAATATAATAATATAATAATATAATAATATAATAATATAATAGTATAATAATATAATAATATAATAATATAATAATATAATAATATAATAATATAATAATATTTACACAAAATTCCAAAAGCGTCTTGGCCAACCAGCTTCCCTTCAAGTGAAAAATCTTCGAACGGATCACTCTTACAAGAACAACCTCTTAAGCGGCAAACGCCAAAATGGTAGCATAATTCCTTTCAATCTTCCCACCGATCTCACCAACTGGCTGTCCCACAGACAGTACCGATGTAATCACCAAATGTGTACTGGATCTATTATGAAAAAAATCTGGCTCAACACTGCCCAAAGCCTAAACCCACAACACAAATGCCATAAAAAACAAAGCAAAACGGACCCTTAAAAGCCCGGCATTGATAATTTCGTGACTCCGTTATACTTTGAATTCCCATCCAACCCTTCAATGTGACACTTTGGTGCAGTTCAATGTTCTGATTGATTGATGAGACTGTGAGTCCAAGCGCTTGTCAAGTATTTCGGTTAATGCCGCTCCTATTTTTTTTACATTTAACAATCTGTAGGATAGGATGGATTATCATATATTTATATTTCATGCATGATAGAAATAACCCGGTTTCAGACACCTCAAGATCATTAGTGCACAATTCTATTCTATTTTTGTGGTGTAGATGCATGAAGTCGGTCAACGAGCGGTTTTCCGAGACATTACCATTAAAGTCTCCGACTATCATGATTGATGTAGTGAGATTCGGCTCGTATTCTGGTATAATCGTAGCGATGATTTTAGAATACTTTAACAGCGATCGTATAAGCTGAATTTCCGGATGGATGTTCACACCCGAGTATGAATTTGCAGAGGCCATTGATTGTTACGTTTAATTGACAGACATAACCAACCTTTCATTCTTTGATCTGCAAATTCATTTCGGAAATGTCAATGTTTACTCTGTTACAATCAGTGAAGCAATTGATGTTGCGATATATGGCGACTACTCAGACTATGCGACTTGATGATGATGATACCGCCGATGATGATGGAGTTGCAATATTTCTGCGCTTATCGGTATTGATATGAACTCAGATCAAAGCCAGGATCCTGCACTGGCTTTAAATTTTCCATCCACGTTTCACTAATTGCCAGGTTGTATTTTCTACAAATCCGTTGTATTTTTTTATATGTGTAGGTTATAAATTTTGTGTCGAAACACAATTTTTATGTGAATATATACTATCCATGTGAGGCGCGTTGTAAAAATAACAACCAACTTGTTGGTGGAAACGTACACTAAAAGAATTGCCACTTGAAGTCAATTCATAATTTTTTAAGACCAAATTTTTGAGCTGTTGCTTTGGTTAGTTTAAATTTACTATTTTCATAATTTTCCTTTTTACCAAAGCAATACACTATAAACATTCAGTTTCCAATACCTAATACTACAACAGTTTCTGACTCTCGTTTTCCACTTCAAGCAGTAGAAATTACATATTGAAAAAAGATATTTTACATTTTAGGAAAATATAAAAACTCTACCTCTTAACAAATTTGTTTATAAACAAATTTATAAACTTTTACAGTTTAAATTTTAATTCAAATTTCTTTTGGTCACTTTGAAAAGTCGATTAATGCTGTATTTTTTAATCGACTTTTCAAACTAAACTTTTCTAATTGTTCAAGCTTCCGCTGTTATCTCATAGGTGGTCACTGATGAAAAGTACATTTCCGAAGTAACTTTTCTGTGACTTTTCACAAAAATATAAAATAACTATAAAAATAATTTGTGTAGTTCCATCTACCTAGAAATAGCATGAACTAACTCGTTATAATTTAGTTTAGTTAGTTTAGTCGATTAGGGCACACAGCATTAGGCCCACAAGCATGAGAATGCAATAAATACTGATTTGATAAACTTGGAGCTTAAGTTTACGTGGTGTTAATTTTTTTTTGTGAATTTGTTGATCAAGTAGGCGAATTTGCCAACACAAAAAAAAATATTTTGCTAACGTGAATTGTATTGGAGTTTGATGAATTTGTCATTTTTGGTGAAAAAAACAAATTGTATTTTGTATTTAAAAATGTAAACGATTTAAATAGTGAGGCTTAAATCAAAACCTAGTTATTTGTTGGTAAAGGGATGACTAAAACGAGGAACGTTAATGAAGTAGTGGATGCTTTGAGACAGTTACAGAGTCCAGTAACCATGTCAAAAATTCTCAAATTTCAACATTATATCGTAATTCTATGAGGATAGTGAAGAGGATATTTGTGTTTCTTTCTCAAGTGGAAACAGTAAAAGACGTGTTTACGGAGTGGGTGAGAACCGAATGAAGCTGATTATGGTTGGAAAGTTGGATAGACGAGCGCTAAATTGGTTTCATTCTTAGCCAGATCTTATTGGTTTTGATCTTGTCAAATTAAAATGCGAAATGCAACGTATTTTTGGAATCATATAAAATTTTGAGGAATTATTTTCATAATGAATCAGTGCTGGGCTATAACAAATTTGAATGAGGACATTAAATTGTCCCATTCTTCAGCCGTAGGCTAAAATTAACAAAATTGAGTCAACATCAGAGTTTTTGAAATTTTTTTGTCAAGAGTACCGGAAAGTAAACGAGACAAACTTGGTGGTGGATTTGTAAAATTATCGCAAGGATCATCTGATAATGTAAAACGTAATCAGATTATGAAAAATTTGTGCGGCGATATAAAAAAAGACATTATCTGACATTAACTGTCACGCTAGTGGTTATAAATTCCAAATTGTCCTTAGCCGAAAATCATGACGGATGCTTGTTATGGTTGTGGAATTGTTGGCCAAATAATAACAGTGTGTCCTAAACATGAAATCAACAAAAAGGAGATTGGCAGTATACAATTGTTAATGGTATTATTATTCCCGAATTTCAATCGGATACAAAAATAAGATTTAATTTCTTTGTAATGACGTTCTTTATTTTTACGATCTTTAAAAAGAAAATGGCGATTTTTATTTAAACTAATCATACCCTTCTTTTATTAAACAATCTTTAACTGGGTTGAGCTGAATTTCGACACGATATCACAGACTATATTGCATTTTGATATCATCTCAATAAAATTAATGAAAGATAATTTAGGAAAAAAAATTAAACTTTAATTTTCATTTAAAATTAATCATTTGTAATTTGATTATTGTTTTCTAATTCGGTTCAACATACAAGTAGTTTTTAAGCTAATTTACTAGATAATATATACTAAATAAAGTGGAATAACTCAAATTAATAACAAAGGATTTTCCTATTTTCTATGAAAAATTGTTTAATTGTCCGGCGAGGTTCATATCCATACATAAAATATAAGGATTCCGCCATTATGCATATACAGACATTGGACCGATACTTACAATACAATCAATAGTTTCTATTACTTTGTAACGTTATTGTGCAGTCAATACGGCTTGTAATATAGCAAAAATGTCTCTATAGAAAGACAAACAAATTTTTTCGTACACTATTTCTGCCTCAATAAAGTAGTATTGGTACTATAACAAATAACAAAGCAAAAATAACATACAAAAATTAACTACTCGTATATTAATGTTTGTAAAAATATTTTTTATTTTACGCTATATCTGTACACAACCATTACTATATCAAAAAGGCGCTATGCCCCGCCAAATTCTATAATTGGTCTTTCTATAGAGACGTTATGTTCTTTTTTATGTTATAAATTGTGTTAAGCAGTCAAAATTTGTAATCTCACCGGACGGGTACGATTAAACGCCGAAAATTGCGATCATCACCAACGATTAAGGCAATATTTGGCAAGACTATCACTCCTTTTTCACTCGTTCACTCTCGAAAGTGAACTGGACTAAACTGCTGATTCATCGGCTTAAACCTACCAAGTTGAGGCAGAATTAGTAAAATTAAAACATCCATCAAAAACGCGGGAGTAGTTTTAAAAGCAATGGTAACCCACAACACAAAATTTAACGAAGCGTTGTTTGTTGTACGTTTTTCCGAAGGAACAACCAATATAAAGGAACTTCAAAAGAACTGAGGATTACTATATAACTGTTTAGTTACTTGGCCAAAAATCTTATCGGCAGCAAAATAATTTACCGCAATACGGGAATGCAGCATTAAATTGCAACCTTACCATGAGATGCATCGAGTGCCTGGAATTTCTTGAGAAAGCGAGCTGTAAGAAAACAACCACCGAGAGAACTGCGGAATGCGGCAACTGAAATCGGGATTATGCGGCAACCTACAAGAGGTGTTGTATCTAGCAAAGCTACAAAAGCTCAAGAATAAAGCAACAAAAAAAAATATTTACACCTAGTTCAGCTTATGTAACAGCCCCAGGTTTATCTGTTAGCTTTTGGTAAGTTAATGTGGAAAATCAAAATACCTCTCAGAAGCCACCAGCAACAACTCTAAAACCGAGCAAGCTAAACACCCGGAAACATTTTCAACAAAATTAAGGTATAAGTATAGGATCTAATATCAAGGATATCATTGAGGAACTAAAAAAAGCTCATCAACACCATCAAGTCGTCAAAGTCAACTCGAGGAGCGGCCAAGAACACCGCCATCTTCTACATGTCATCACCATGATTCTATGATTGATGATTAATAACAAAAAAAGTTAAAACTTTCAAGATGAACTTTCCAATCTTAATATTTAAAAAATCTAAAAATAGTATAAAAGAAGAATCTTCAGGAGCGCTCGATATACCAACGGGCATACAACAGAGCTCAATTCTTATTTTAATTCTTTTCAATCACCTTGAAATTCTAACTGTCAAATCAAAAGCTTCAAAAGTGACATATTACAAGAATATATAAAATACCTTTCCTGAACTGCACCGAAATTTGTTCAAAATCAAAATCGTTTGTCTTTTTTTTATTTCAGCCAACGAAGAGCCGAAATCAACGGATTACTACAGTTCAGACGCTAACGGTGAGTCACTGTAAGAAGACGTTTTGTATTTTAAATGCACGCTTTATTAAAAATGCACAGTTTTAGTTTTCAAAAGTAACAAAATGGCCGTCTCTTAATTGTTGTCCTTTCAATCACGGTACAAAATACATAAATATGCTTCTTTCTCTGACTTGAAAAAAGCTTTTTCTAGTAGATATTGAAAGGCACCTTGAATTTATTTTCAACTCTATCTTAATGTTTTAGTTTGTTTGCAAAACAAAATTTCAAAAATCCAGAAAAAACAGGATGGCTATATATAGTTCATTAAAACTTGAAATGTCATAAAATAAAAATTTCAATACTTATAGTGTAAAATAAAATAAACATTCGCATACAATAGAAACAGAAAATATGAGGAAAAAAAAGCCTTAAACCTTTGTATACGGATTTCGAACGCACTACTACACGCAATTTTTCATATCGGTTTTGTTTGGCTGAGTCAACGAAAGTTAGAAGACGGCTTGTAATACAGAGGGTTTTGGTTCTGGTATACGATCAAAAATATTTTTCATTGATAAATAGGAGATTATTATTTTTTCTATTTGTTTATGCATGTGTATGTACACACATTGGTAAATATTATATTTTTCATTCTAACATTTTTTCCGTACACAAAACATGAAAGATAAAGAAAGTAAATTTAAATTGTACAATGCATCTGTTTTCATCGTTCGCAGCGAAAAATGAGTATAAATTTTTAAACAATTATCGTGCAGGTGCTCTTAGAACTTCTCTCTATTTAAGTATCTACTCTCTGTTTTATTACAACACAATTACAATTCATCTAGTAATTTGTCTTTATTGTCTGGTGTTCTATTTTAGTTGGGGTCTAACCCATCGGTTAGTCCAGAATTAATTTATTTTATTCTGGCTGCCCTAGTTTTAGAGGCCTCGTTCTTAGGAGACTTCTAACTAAATTGTATCTAGAAGTTTTTTATTATTTTTCATGTAGAAAATCATGTACATTTTCATGCATCTTTAAATTTGTCTGTGATTCTGTTCTATAGTCGAATGTTTTTCTCTGAAACCGAATTGATGGGAAAGAATAAGATCTCTTTGTTCTATGATTAATTTCTCTGTTAAGCAGTAATGTTTCGAATAATTTAGAAATTTAGTTGGAAGCAAATAAATCGGCCTAAACGATTTTTTGTCGTTAGGTGATTTGGTGGGTTTTGGTATCATTATCACTTCTGCCACTTTCCATTAGTGTGGAACATAGGTGTATTTGTTTCTTCGCGTGCTTCTTGATTTTTTCAATTACGTATTCCATTTTTAAGTTCCTATGGAGATTATCATTTCTGACGTACCATGGTGCATTTACAATACCACGTAAAACTTTGTTTTATAATTTTGGTTTCATTTAGCTGGGGTCGCCACCTCTTTGTCCAGTTACTGTGTTAGTGGCTCTTTGCACTTTTCTCGTTACTTCTTCTACAATGTTACCAATTATATTTCATCTGTGTTTGACAAACCTCTCGTGTATAGGATGTGCAGAATTGAAATTTTTTTTTAGCTTAAGTTATTGCTGATTACAACTTTTAACTCTTGTAAAGATGCAGGATTTATGTTTTGGCTGTTGATTTTGTTAACTATTGTTATGTTTTCATTTACAGTTTATCTCAGGAGAGATCTGAATTTATCTCCAAAATCAGCTTTTTTTTTGCGCTTCTAGCCCAAGTTCCATCATCACATGGTACTTACTTAAGACTTTTTAGACTGTTTTTTGCTTTCCAGAGGGAATAATTGGTATATTTTTGACCAATATGGTAAATATGAATCGATTCATTTTTATTTTCTGTGCTTAACAGTTTAAGTTTATTACTAAGATAGTTGAGTATCGTTTTACTTTGTGGGCCTCGATTTCTCTGCAATGTTTTTCGGGCTTTATGTTTTTCTAATTGGTCATCCAATTGAGCCGAAGTTTTAATTGGCACTTGAAGATTGATATTGTCACTGACTAGTTCCTGGAACAGTTTTATTTGTTTTATTGTTTGTTAATTTAGGTAACGACTCATTCTTAACAATCGTTGAACTGAGAGTCATGATTACAGGAGAGTGATCTGACGATAGTCCTTTACTGACTTCTATGAATACGTAGTTTTCTTATAGCCTTTTTGTTACATAAAAATCTATGAGATCTGGCATTTTATTTGAATCAATAAACCAGTATTTTGGTTTATCTCCAAAGTAAAATACGCCTTTTGTTGTTTGACCTGCGGTAAGTAGCTCCTTTCCTTTGTGCGTTTTTAGTCCCGATCCACAAAACATTTTTTTGGCGTTAAAAACACTGCCAATAATGAAATAAAACCCTAATGATTTAATCAACGAGATATAGTCCTCTTTATTAAGATTATGCTGCGAGGGACAATATATTGCGGAAACATGGAATTCTTTTCCACCATTTAGTTGAACATTGACAGTTGCTACTTGCATAATTTCTTCTTCAACTTTAATTCCTTCGTAGAGCTTCGAGCATAAAATTATATTGGGAGAGTGTAAAATTTAAAACGTATGAAAAGAGAATCAGAAAATCGTAAACACATATCATTCCAACAAAAGGATTTTGACAGTTGTAAAATCAGCAGTGAAATCTAAATAATGATTAAATTAATTAAGTGTTATGTGACAAATTGCTCCAATATATAAAGCACATTAATAGAAATAAAAGTAATTTATTAATCATATTAAATCAACTTTTTAAAGCTAAATGTTAAATCGATATTTTTATAACTTGGGCGATCTTTATTTTTTCACGAATGAATATTAAAAATAATTATGCAGTTTTGATGGGTATTTAAACCCATTTCAATTTAAATTAGTTTTAGTTTTCTTTCTAAATAATTAAAATTAAACAGAAACTGCCGTGGCTATTTTGATAAATTGTTGTTACCGCATTTTGTTGAGCACTGAAACAAGAATTAAAATGTCTCCGTTACGTTTTGGATTTATATGGCCAATAAAATAATATTACGACTTCATAACATTTACATAATTTTCTACTTGCTATGTAACTCTAATTCTACTACAAATAAATACATGAATGTGTTATTAATGTGTTTATACTTACTTAATTTTATATAACAACTTTTATAAAACTACCAGACGTCAATACTAATAATAAACAACTAAACATTAAGTTTTATAATTTATATAAATGAACAATCGATAATTTATATTACTTGTACATAATATAGTAACTAAACACAACCATTGTTGTACCTAGTTAATTATTAATAATAATTATTTTGAAAGAAAAATATTTCAAAAATGTTCTTTATAATTGATTGATTAATAAAGAATATTTTTCTATAGGTAGGAATAATTATGTGAACATTTCCATATGCTTTTCCTTACATGAGAATGGGTTTGTAAATTTGTTAATTCTAAAAACTTATAGTTCAATAATTCAAAAGAGAGTGAACTATGGAATTCTTTATATAGCAACATATAGAATTTCCTTAAACTATGATTACTGATTTAAATTTAAATCGTATAGAGTGCAATAAGTATGGCATCAAAACCAACAACAATATTGTTAGCATGCTGTATATGCTATATATATATATATATATATATATATATATATATATATATATATATATATATATATATATATATATATATATATATAATAAATAATATATATATATATATATATATATATATATATATATATATATATATATATATATATATAAGGTATGAGTATTTGATTAGACTAACTAGACTGTTTTAGCATATTTTGTTTTATATAATCAAATAAAATAAATGTTAACGATTTTAGAATGGATTAAGAATCTTTTTTATAAATAGGCAATCTTATGATATTTATCGACTTTCATGTGTGTTGATATTAATTTTGTACAAACCTACTGATGGTTTTTTTTTCTCAATCAATAGTAATGTCATATTTATAATATTTTAATGACTACATTTTTCAATGCTTCATGTATATTAACGTCACCATAATTGTTTATATTGCTTTTTATATGGGGGGTGAATTTTTTTTTAATTATGATAAATAATTAAAAGTAAAATTATTATTTTTCACTAAATTGAAATAATTTTATTTGATTTGCGATTGAACATTATTAAAAATAAATGAATAAATCAAAGGCAAAACTAACAGACAGCTCGATAATTCGTAATAAAAACAAAACAATAAAAATGAAGAAGTACAATGGTAGATGCCCAAAAATTATTCACAATACGAGTAACCATACATCCGTTTACACTCGGACGGATACCTGCTTAGATACGGGATGTTAGAACGGGGATATAAATAAGTATATATATATATATATATATATATATATATATATATATATATATATATATATATTTATATATATATATATATATATATATATATATAAATATATATATATATATATATATATATATATATATATATATATTTATATATATATATATATATATATATATATATATATATATATATATATATATTTATATATATATATATATATATATATATATATATATATATATATAAATAAATATATATATATATATATATATATATATATATATATATATATATATATAAATATATATATATATATATATATATATATATATTGTCACCGGTTCTATAGCGATTGGCTTATACACACCGCAGACTTGGGTTAGATCCCATCCGCTGACCACAATGCCGTGACCAATTGTGTGTAAAATTGATCGTTGGGCTGACCACGTACAACGATAACCAATTATATAAATATGCTCTGAAAGATATCGATTGTAAAAGATCTCAGTAAAGGCTCAGTAATATATATATATATATATATACACACATATATATATATATATATATATATATATATATATATATATATATATATATATATATATATATATAAATATATATATATATATATATATATATATATATATATATATATATATACATATTTATTTATATATTTATATATACTATATACTTATATTTATATAGTGTGTCAACTGCGAACGTTTAGTTTACAAATGCTTACTCTTTTTATAACATTTTTCATCACACTTTGAAACATTTCAATAAATTCATCTCTAATCTTTTATTTATGTTGCTAAAGTGTTTCTGTTTATTGATATATACATTTAGTGGTTTAGATATCCCCACAAAACCTAGACTATGTTGTTAAATTGGGCGACTTGTAAGCCTGATGTCTGTTTCATTAAATTATTTGTAGTCGAAACGAATTCTAGTTTCTTTAGTAATTCTATTGTAACATTGTTTACTTATATACAGTCACTTTTCAAGAATGCAAAACCAGTTGATAAATATGTAGTTAAAAGATCTTTTATTTGCGCAAAACCATGGGTCCATTACGCATTATTTTTCCATTAAAACAAGTGTTTAATGTGCTTTTTATGATTAAAGCACGTTATGGTTTATCGAATATTTTCCCAAAACGAATTTTTCTCGGTTATATTTCACGATCGCCAAATATTAAATGTCTAATTTACCAAGCGTATTTAAATCCAAAATTATTAATATGAATCCATCTTTCCCTGGACATATAATGAAAACCCATGGCTTCCAATGAATCACCTGGGCCCCCACTATTGAACGCGATCGCCTCCGTTATTACATATTTATTCATACAAATTCGTGCTATTTATTTTGATGGCGGTCGACTTATTGAACGACTTAATTGATAGTTATATAGCACATACTATTTTGTGATGTACGACTTTATCGTTCGAAATGTTTTAACAGGTGTTTAACTATAGAGGCGATAATAAAAGAAAAGAAGGCGATCAATTTCAATAGTGACCCCTATACTATTGAAATTGATCTTCTTTTCTTTTCTGAGTTCTAATATTAGAGAACCATATTTTCTAATATAGAAAATTTGCTTCATATTTTGAAAATCAATACCTTAAATAGCGCGATTATGATAAAAATTGACAAATACTTCTAGTATATAGTATACACGGGTAAGATACGATAGTTTGATTTGTTGCTGTGCGGATGTTTTTTATTATTATCATCTGCATACGTGCGTTCGCTTTAAGTTTCTAAGTTACCTAAGGTTAAATTTAATTTAAATATTATATAAACGCTCGCTCCAATTAAAAAAAAAATACGTGCCATCGAAGGAATTAAAAAGCGAAATTATATAAAAGGAAAACTTATACTTTAACCTCGACGATTTTACATATACCACAAACTAAGGGACAACCTAAAAATTAACGGAAAGCTTAATCAATGTTGATAACATTCGATTAAAACCAGTTGCTACACCGAGTAAAATCACGATGAAATACCGCAATCGTTCCATAATTAATTGTCAAGTAATCGTTTAATTATTATGTTTCACACTACGCTTTTACTTTGTATTAAAGTTCGTCTCATTGAGCTTATGGCATTTCTGTGGAACCTATCGATCCTGTATTTCTGGAGATGTATTAATAAAAATAATAAATATATATATATATATATATATATATATATATATATATATATATATATATATATATATATATATATATATATATATATATATCGTGTGTTTTGGATGGTTCTGGGGGTATATGCTGGCTTGATTTCGATGTTCAGTACACATAGAGACTGCTAAAGCATGGCATATCGATCCTTTTGCTCAATGTGAGCTGACCCAAGGTCACCTTCGTTATTATTTGAAAGATGTACCGCCCGAGTCAAACTCCCCACCTGGCAGTGTCCTAGTATCAAATTGTAAACCTTAAATTTAAGCATTTTTTAAAAATGTATAAGATTTTTGATATCGATTACAGTATTTTTCTTAATCGTAGTATATACTTAATACTATTCATAGTTCTTAAATTTTAGAAAAGTTTAAGAAATATATTTTAGCTGCATTTGCAGTATTTTTCAAGTAACTTGAGAAGGATATTTTTAGATTGCCTAAAACAATGATGAACAGCATCTATTTCTTGAATGCAGGATTCAAAAGTCCAGTTTACGATAGTTGTTTAATCGGTTGTTGTTCTTTTAAAAAATGCATGAATGCCAACGACGTAATTTTATTACGGTTTTGCGAAACGCCCGACTTCGAACACAAAATAACATCAGTTACCGTAGGTAAATCATTCCTATAGACGTTAAAATTTTTATTAAGATACTAGCATATAGTTTCCAGATCGATTAGTATTTTATTTGAGCCAAATTGCACTGTATGCTCTTTGTGTATGGATGCTCAGAACATAATGTCCTTAAAGTATTTTACTAGAATACAAGTACAAGTTGCCCAAAAAAGAAAAATTATAATTTTTTTTTGTTTTCTGTTCTACAATGTTGTAATAGAAAATTAAAGAAATAAGTTAAGTTATAAATAAAATATATGATATGGAACAATAAGGAATTATCAGTAAAACTTATTTTTTAAATAAATAAATGAATATAGAACAAAAAACTCATCATTATGACCCTTATGAACTCATCATTATAGAACATACAAGAATGAACGTAGTCTTAACATTTTGTGTAAATAGAACAAAAATGAACTCAATATCTATCATTACTACATGTTACATTATTGTTCTATCAAAAAATAGAAATCATTAATTTTATTATTACCCCATGCCAAAGTTTTAACTGAGTTTGAAATTACAAATCTCTTATTATCGAAGTTTGTTAGTTAAGCAATTGTGTGTATAAATCTTGTTTAATGCTTTTAAAATTTTTTAAATATAAATTTTTTCCTACATATTTCCAATCCGTTGACAATTTAATATCAATTGTCATCTATGATTGTTGATGTTGACTCGTCGACAATACGTCTACGTCAACTTAATGTCAACCATGACGTATAACGTCAAAAATAGTTATTATTTTTCTACATTTTAATGTTCATATTGTACTGTGTTAGATTCATTCGAAAGAACTTCCGTTCTAGAAAAATATAAAAGAGTCTAATGTGTTTTGGAATACTGCACAAATTAAAGCTCCTGATATTTTAACGCTAGTAAAACAATTTTAAAAATTTCGGCTAGTTCCGGACAAATAGAACGAATATTTTCATACTGGGCGTATATACATAGTAACCTAAGAAATAGGTTAACGTCCGAGAAATTTAAAAATTATTACATATATATTTATTTTACGAGCAAAATTTTCGTTTTAGATGAAAATGAGTGTGAATAATATTATTTACGATGTATAAAATATGATTTGTGTATGTAATTATTTACTGGTAATTACACTATTTTTAACACAAAAATGACGTGTCAACAATCAATGTTGCATTGACCATTGTTTACGTTGTCCATCTCTGGGAATAAAATTATAATTCTTCTGAAAACAGTTTTGCTACTTCAATAAACTGTTTGTCTTCAAGATTGAAGATTGTTCAAAGTATCTGTAAGCATAGATTTTAAAATGCTTTGTGCTATCAAGCCTATAGGTTCATTATCAAATCCTCACTCTTTAATTATAAAATGAGCATCACATCCTCTTATAGGTTATAATAAATAGTTAGTACAAAGCTAGGTATTGTATAATTAAGATTACATTTATTGTGCACAGCACCTTTAATATTGGCTGTGTAAATGACAATGATTTCTAACTTTATAGTCCTCTACACTATCGAAATTATCAAAGCAAATATGACACTGTTTAGCAGTGTTATAGTTTATTTCTTCTTCACAGGTTAGAGTTTTCATTTTTAGATTTGAATGCAAGATACTATAATTAATTTTTAGATCGGATTTTAATTTATCAATAAAAACTTGAGAACAAATAATAAAAAAAAATGTAAAAATGACCAAATTGGTAATCGTTTTGAGTGAATTGAGAACGAATTTTTCTTGGAAAGGGGTCATGAAGTGCTACCCGTTAGAAACGTAGGGAAAACCCAACAACCCTAAGATGAAAAAAAATCTCATACTCTTAAAAAAACAGTCATGGGGTTTTGATAACCCAAAACAAACAGAGAAACATTTGGTGTTCCAACGACGTCGGTGCTCCACACCCTGAGAAGTCTTATTCTCTACCGATTGAGTTAGCCAGGCATATACTACTTATACATATTACTAAATTATAATTAAAATTAATTATAATTATAAATTATAACCCGTTAGAAATTGTGTTTATATAATATTCAATATCATTATTGACATCATACTTTATGTATGATGCGAATAGTACAAAATTAGTTTTACAGCTATAATTAATATCTAATTGATCATCTAGTAATTGAATTATTTTCTGTTTTAAAGAATTCATAAAGTTTTTAATTGTAATATGTACACTACTTGATGAATCAGAAAAACGATAACCTACGATTCTGGATTTAAAAGCACATGTTATTTGTATATTTAAATCACCTAAATGATTTTTTAACTTTTTGTTTTTATGTCCTATATAGATTTTAAATGATTATGGAAATATGTTTTATTAATGTCTTTATTCCATAAGTTCACATTCCATTATTTTACTATTTGTTGCTACTAATAAGTAGTAATAATCCTTGACTTTTACTTAGTATTTTTTATCAAAACATCGAAATCATTGTCTATCGAACATAGCTTTTGATGGGTTTGTTAATTGACATTTTTCTCTGATGATATTTTAAATTTCTTTAATTATCCGTTTTCTTTCCACAAAACTTACTCACTAGTACAAGTCGATTATGAATATTTTTGATATGACGAGCTAATGCTTTGTGTTTTTTAGTTTTTTGAGACAATAATTTAATTTTTTATAAAAAAATGTTTCTGATGATCCTGGGGGCCCTATTCTCGAATTCCACCGATACTTCCAAATGTGGACAACTGTAAAATTCCCTATCAAATTCCCTTGGTATTTCCACATATAAATTACACACGTAACTAAAAAACCTATTCTCGAAAAACCTAGTCTTTTGTATTTTGTTTATTAATATTTTGGAAAGAATAGTAAACAATTATATTAATTATGTATTGTAATATAATATTTACCATATAACTAATTAAATTAGAACATCATTTGTCAAAACGATACTTTAAGTAATAAAGTTTGTTAGAATAAGGGTTTACACCGCAAAATACCAAAATAATATTATGTGGTGTAAACTGAACGTAAAAAATATTTTAATAATGTAATATTGTATTATTTATACTATTAAAGTATGTTTTCAAGTACTGGTGTAAATATGTAGTAAGAATATAAATTTTCTGAATTAAGGGAACCAACTAAGCGTTTTTTATTAGATCCTTTTATTTTACAAAACAAGAATGTAAGTAAGAAAAAGTAAGGCAATATATAATTGTTCTTACCTAACACATAATATGCAGAAGTAATTGACAATTAGTCAATTAGTAATTTTAAAAATTTCTGTGAATAAAAATTACCAATCAAAAATATCGCGCACGGTTAGGATGGTTTAGCTTGAACTAAATTAAGTGCCAAATGGCTGAGCGCGCGTAATACGAATTACGATATTCAAATATATTCTATAGAGTATAAAAAATATTGGTATTTATGCGGTATAGTGTTGTAAAAAAACTGTACGTAAACCGTTCGTATATATACTGTACACTTTTGATGTATACATTTTTGCGCAAGTGGGCTACCTATTGGATGATTACGACAAATTCATTACTATGATGACGCATATTTTCAAAAAATTCATGTTATAGAACAAAAATTGAAAAATAGTGAAAACTTTTGACAAAGTGTGTTGAGCTAAATTTGTTTCCAAACATTTCTTTTCTGATTGATGTCTGATTGATGACTACTTACTCTTCGATTATTTTTTCAATATTGATAATTATTATTATTTTTTCTACTTACAGGCATGCCGGTTACGAAATTTAAGTATAGCAGGTTTTATAGCTCTAACCATCTTTAATATCTTAGCTACCGTACGCTTATTACATACAACAGTGTGTCGTCGTGGCAATACACAATCAAATGAAGAAATCGCTAGTCAAATGCACACATTATTACCACGTGCTCCGCTCATAGCATCATCGTGTCTGGACTATTATATTCCCGATTCGGGAAATATTAATTCAACAAACCAAGATCGTTTACCGTTCCAAGATGTAAATTTAGATATAGGTAGATTTGATAATAAACGTTTATATAAAATTTTCGATCATGCCTTAGTGGGTGATAGATTTGCTGAACTTTCGCAAACATTTGTTGTTAGTGTTGCGACACAAAGTTCAATTGAACGCATGTCTACCATAGTCGATATGGCAAGCTATTGGAATGGTTCAATATCACTGGCCACATTTGTATCGGGTGACGATGAATTTAAAATATTACAAATTTATGTGTCTTATCTTAGAAAATGTTTTCGGGTCATCCGTGATAAAGTTTCGTTTCATTTGGTGTTTCCAAAAACTCGAAAACCCTTAAAAACTGTGAATTTACTTAAAGGAGATGATTTTTTAAATCTCGACTGTGCCAAACCGCAAGACGTTTTAACTAGCTTACTAAAAATGCGCTCCGAAGAAACAAATAAATGGCGACTGAAAAACGTGTACCCACAAAATAATTTAAGGAATATTGCGCGGAAAGGATGTCAAACAAAATATGTGTTTGCCATCGATGTAGATATAGTACCAAGCATTAATTTTACCGAACATATTGATAAATTTTTGCGGAGCGCAGTATGTAACGGATTGTGTGCATACGTTTTGCCAACATTTGAATTAGATTATAGAGCTAAATTTCCAAATGATAAATCAGATGTGATACGATTAAGGAAGAAAGGACTGGCCGTCCCGTTTCACCATAAAATATTTATTTACAATCAATTTGCGACAAACTTTTCGAGGTAAGTTCTACATTTTTAGAAATCTACTTATTTTATTAATAGTTTAAAAAACAACAACTATCTGTTTAGAAAAATAAATAACGCAATAAATTAGTATCTATAAATTAAGTATACGATGTAAATACATATCATCTTATTGAGTAACTTTACACTTTTTGTGAAGCAGTTTTACATTAAATATATGTGTAAGGGTCTTTTTAATCATACTTATTTGAAACTTATTTACTGATGTATCTTATTTAGTGATGCACCGGATACCCGAAAATCATCCGGTATCCGGCTTTTTATAGAAATATACGGCTGTTACCCGGATCCGGATGTTTATTGTATTACACGGGACCGGGTAGTGTTATTAAAAAAGTCAATTTTCTTTTCTAATTTTATAATAATTCTAAATATAACAAATCTGTCCTATAATTTAACCAAAGTAATTTCAATTAAATTTTTAAACCATAAAAATAAGCAAGTGATTTAACATTACTGATAAAAAATAAAATAATTGATTCAAAAAAATTAAATGTACTTTTAAAATTTAACAATTTAGCATTTTAAAATAATCAGTTTTAAATTATGATGAAGAAATAATAAAAATTCTGCATTTCGTATGCTTTTCATATATTACACCGGCTCCTCACTAAACATACGTTCGCTTGGTATGCTGGTTTTAGGTAAAGACATGTATCGCCGCGCTATAACAGCCAATTTCGGAAAATATTGGTCATTTTCACGCCTATATTCTTTGTTCGTGTATCTTTAATTTTTAGCGATCAACAAACCACTCTATTTTCGTTGCCTTTTTCGAATAAAAGTCGAATAAATCCTAATTGTTATATTTTTGGTGTTAACAAGGCGTCTACACTATGCAAAATCACTGAGATTTTATCTAATTAGATTAAATTTATCAATGTATGTGTAAGTATATTATATAGAAATTTTGACACTATCAACAAATTATCAGGAGGCTATTTCACGTAAATATTATCATGAAATTTGTAGGAAATGTGAAATAAAAATATATCTTTAGGTTGTTTTTACATTTTAATTTTTTTTTCGAGTGTTAAGACTTATGAATAATTATAGCTGCATAAAAACATAAATTTCACATTAATTATGGCATTTAATACTGAAAATACAATAAAACTAATCCATATGTTTAGAAATAATTAATGTATATTATGGACATTAATTATTTAATAGTCTATAAATAAATAATAATTGATAAATCTCGTGATAATTTCATGAAATGCCCAGTTATGATCATTTTTTGACAAATATATCAGTCAATCAACCAATATTTATTTATCGTTATTTTATGTATAATACTCGTACTATGTAGGGACTGAAGAAAAATAAACACTTTATTATGAAAGCACGCGTGCTAAATGTACCTAAATGTGACTTAAAAAACCAGCCAATACCACATAGTATTGAGGATTAATAGTATTGATAGATCTGTGGATAAATACAAAATATTTTATAAATAATATGTTAAGGTCTATATTTAGACATTTAAGCTCATCTCTGGAGGAGCTCTTTTTAAACACTTTCTCCTAGATACATATAATGTCCTAGAAACGGCACAACTACAATAGCTACTGCCAATAATTGACAATACATCCGATTCAAAATAACAAAGATAACCTTGTACAATGTGAATATGTGATATTACTTCCTGTGAAACGTGAAAGTGATAGGAATTCTTTCCATTACTTTCCTTCCATTACTTTCGTATGTGTTTAACTTCTTTATAATTAATGCTCCATAGGGCATTTTCTAATCGAATAGGTATACTTATTCATCATTCGCTGCACAATATAATAAATCGATGTTGGTGGTAAATTAAAAGACGCACAGACCACCCGATAGTTGTACCCACAAGCTAATCAAAATAGTGTTACCTCATTTTCAATTTGTACATCTTATCCATGATGTTTCACTGTAGAGTTCCACTTTTTTGTTAAAGGCTAGGTTCGACAAACTTTACTGTTTTTTTATAGATGATTTGTCTTTATTCATATAGCGCCTCCTATACAACGAAGCCGCAATGATCAGACAAATTTTTAACTGTGCTTAATATAAGGGTCATACATTTTACGGTATTCCATATATGAACACATGTACAATATGAGTTTCTTTATTTGTATTTTCGGATTGAACGTCATTCATAACCTCAATTTTTTTATATCTATATTTAACCCAAATATATCATATATAAATCTCAATCAATTATATTCAGTAGTTATATCAATATTGTTAAATTAAAATGACATAGATTTCATTTTTTAAATAATTTTCTACGTATGTATATGTGAAATTTTAGTAGAATATCAAAAACGTCTCTATAGAAAGACCAACAAATTTTTTCGTACACTTATATTACTACATATCCGCCTCAATAAAGTAGTATTGGTACGATAACAAATAACAATGCAAAAATAACATAAAAAAACTAACTATATTAGTGTTAGTAAAAATATTTTTTTGTTTTTATTCTACGCCATATCTGTACATAACCAATACTACATTAAAAAGACGCTTTGTCCCTTTAAATTTTTGAATAGTTGGTCTTTCTATAGAGACGTTTTTGAGAATATCGTAATAAATGCAATAGTAAACCAAATAATGAAATATCGATGACGCATGATATTTCGATCATACAGAAAGAGTTTGCTTTTATAATTTCTGTTTATTTAATTTTTTTTTATATTTTCATGTTTTGCGCGTCACGGACTATAATTGGGCTTGTAAAAAGAGGTTTTTTATGACCCTTATATTAAAACATTAATTAAAGATATATAAAAGATTAATATTAGGTCTCTTTTCCATTATGAAATATTGTTGTACAACAAATTTTTGTTAGCCATTTTTATAGCTACATTTTATAGATAAACTTAGACAGCTTTGGTTAACATGTCATAGAATTATTTTTTTATGAAAAATTATTATAATATAAATAAACTTAGTAGATTTATTTATTTTTTTGCAGTAATCTATATGAGTATAGATGTAATTACATTTCGTTATAAAAAATAACAAAAAATAATATATAATTGTGTGTGTGAAACATATTTCTAATCGAACACAAACTTTATGTATATACTATTATGTTTTAAATTTTTCTATAAAAAATACTCTACACGATACTTTTTTATAGCAACACACTAACACAAACATTTTCCCAACATTATTTTGATTTTACGAACAAAACTGTGTTGGAAAAGTTGGCGAACTTATTCACTCACTCAATGAACTATACATAATTTTTTTGTCTCGTTCTGGTTCTCCAATAAAAGTTGGTTGTACAACGTAATAATAAAATAGAGGTTTTAAACTATGATAATTTTAGATAATTTCTTAGTTCTATAGGTGTCGTTCTTTGGAGACGTCCTACTGGATTGGTTTTAACCATCATAAGGCTAATTTTTATTTCATCGCTGACGTATTCCATCTGTAAGTCCCTATATGGGGTACACTTACGTATCATAGTGCATTTACACTAATAAACTTGGTTTTGGAATGAATGTACCTCGGAATTTCTATCTATTAGCATAGACAAGTAGTTGTCTATGCTATTAGAAATACATTTTTCTGTTTTTGCTGTTAAGCTCTTCCTATTTCTTTTTGACATACTTTTTCCACTAAAGATTAGTGTCAAGTGTCATGCATACATTTGGCCGTATTTGCATGTGAAACTTGCTGTGAGTTGATTAGCATTGGTATTTCGCTTAATAACGTTCGCCATCTCTTTGTTCAGTTACTCAGTATGTTAGTGGCACTTTGCTAGTTGTTTCTTTTAAATTGTTACCAATTGTTAAGATTTCAGTGCCATCAGCAAATGTTGTTATGTGCATTTCATCTGTATTTTGCAAACATCTTGTCTGTTAGGATATACAGAATTGGCTACACGACACTACCTTGTGGTACTCCTCTTAATATTTTCTTTAATGGGGCGTTTGCATATTTTATCCTATTAATTCTTCATATTTTATCCGAAAATGTCAGTCAACTATAAATAGGATTGAGGAATCTGATCGAACTGCTTTGGATCTCGATCCATTTAAAGTGCTAGTACTTTATAAAGGGTTGTGCCACATATGAATAATGTAACAAAGGCATGTGCTCAAGAAGTTACTTAAAAAAATCTATGCTTTCCAGCACATTTTTTTATGTCTGTGATTCTGTAGACTTGTTATATATTCGAATGTTTTTCTCTGAAACCGAATTGGTGGGAAAAAATAAGTTATCTTCGTTTTATGTTTAATTTCAGTCTTTAATGCTGTGTCAAAATCAACACTATTGTATAATTATGCAAGCCATGAAGCTTGGCTAACGAAAACATATTATGATTACTAATTGGCTATGTGTTAGTGAATTTGACTTCAATAAAAATCGAAACAAAAAATTATATTTCGCACTTTCCATACTCCTCTAAATTCAAAGTATATAACAATAAATCTGCTCTAAATTCATAGTATATTATAGTATAGTATATAAGGAAGCATATAATAATAACAATACTGCTCTCTCTCGTTAAATAAAAAATTTATTTTGTGCTTTGTCATAAAGAGCGCAACATATTGTTGTTCCATCATTCGTATTCATTTTTTATTTACATCAAAGCATAAATAAAAGTTTATACAAATTATACTACGTCACAACACTTATACTTAGGTATAGTAGTCACTTTTTTGCATAAGTATCGCAACTTCATGGCTTGTATATACATTTGTGTTAGGTTTGGTTGTGTACATAACATCGACTAAATATCCTATGTTTACTCTTTATCTCTTTATTTTTGTTTTTTGTTTTCCATCTTAGGATGATTCGTTCAATAGTTTTAACTCGATTAGGGCGTGGCTTGACTTGATATGGTTGATTTGATTGCATAAAGAGATAGAATGGAAATTATAAATAATCAGCCGATGTTATGTACTTCTTAGATTTTGTTATAGTTATTCTTTGATTTTTTATTCTTTGTAGTTCTTTAGCTACTTTTATTTATTTATTTGTAAAGAAATGAATTTACTGTATTAAATTTATGATTACGAAAAATTTAAAATCTAAAACAATCTAAAATGTATAATTAAATTCGATGATGTATATAACAAGAAAACGAGACAAAAAAAAAATAATATAATAAAAATATAAATTATTTAAAAAAATAAAAATGGTTTTTGAAGTTCTTTAAATACTTGAAGAAGTCAACTTGTGGCATCATATTTAAGAAAAAAAAATGATTTGGCCAATCTGTTCTTAGGGTTATTATCTCCGTATAGTTAGTAGAATGATGTGCAATGTCCAAAAACCGACGATGACGTAGTCTTTTATCCAGAACATAAATTGCAATATTCACCATGATGTATGGTGAGTTTCTTCACATCCATTATAATTTGCTAGAAGCTGGCTGCTCTTTACAGTTTGTTACATTTGCTGAATGTTTATGCTTAAGAGATATGTTTTGGAATTGTGATTCCCCACACATCCGACGCATCTAGATTTTAATTCACAATATCTCTTGGTGTGGTTATAGAACTTTATTTACATTTTCTACTTTTTCTCTCTTCATCATATTTGCTGCAACTTTAGTTTTCAATCTCTTGCCCATTAGGTTTTCTATTATATCCTTTTTTGTACAACTTAGATGAAGGCCCCTAGCCATAACTTTGATGGTACAATCATTCTTATGTTTACAAGTATATAAGTATAGTTTTCTTCAAGGTATAATTGTCCAATTTAGTCAGTTGCCCAAGTTAAAGAGGTGTCGAACAACACATGTTTGACTGTATATACTTTTCAAAATGTTAGTGATCTTGTAAGATTAGAGCTTCTTGAAAATCGGTTATCATTAAGCAATAGTGTCACCGGTTTTATAGTGATGGTTAAGGTGTTGGCTGAAAACACTGTTGTCTTGAGTTCGATCCCCGCCGCTGACCATAACGCCGATATAAACTCGTTCGTTGGGCTGACCACGCTCACCAACAGTAAAAATATGGTCTGAGAAATCTTGTAAATGATCTCATGACGATAGAGTTTTTTTAACCTTTAGAAGGTGCCTAATTTTTTAAACAGTGTGTTTAACCTCTAAAATGTGCCCGTTCGGTATCAAAACAGTGTGCTTTACAACTAGAAGCTTCCTTTTTGTTATCGAAAATGCTTGTTTCATCACTAAAATATGCCTTTTGTTAAAAGAAACGGCGATCTTTACCACTAGAATGTGTTTTTTATAGACTTCTACAAAAAGGTGCCCCTTTCTAATATCGAAACATATAGATATCGAAACAGCGTGTTTCACCACTAGAAGGTGTCAAAAAGAAGCAGCTTATATTGGAAGTCCATCAAAAATTGCACATTCTAGTGATAAAACACGCTTTTTCGTTAACAAAGAGGCACCTTTTAGTGATAAATTTCGCTAATTTGTTAACAAAGCGGCAACTTTTTGTAGTAATCTATCCAAAAAAGCACCTTCTAGTGGTAAAACACGCTGTTTCGTTAAAAATTAAGCATATTCTAATAGTTATATTCCAAATCAATTGGTTAACCAATTGTTGATCTACCTCAACTAAGATTCGAATGCAAATTCTTATTCATATGCTACTTTACTTTTACGTTATTTTTTCAATAATTATTTTTTAAAATGCACTGATGTTGAATATTTGTTTAAGAGAATACGGAAGCAACGTCAACATTTTGTGAAACAAAAATAAATCATAACTGTTTTTCTCGAAAAACTGTACTAAAAACACTTAACGCAATCAACTATGTACGTAGGGGCTTTATTATTTTTTCACCATTGTCTTCCACCTAAATATCATGATTTTTCCATTTTTATGTTGACAAACCATTTTGAAATGGCTTTTATTTTGGTGGAGTCCTGAAGAAAAACTTGAAAATACTGTAAAATATAGAAAAATTTACAAAAAATATAAAATCTTCGTGAAAAAAGTTCATAAAAAATTAATTTTAATCTAAACGAAACCCTTTTAAAATTCTCATTTTAATTTTATTATCTCAATCTAGCGGATCTACTTATATATATATATATATATATATATATATATATATATATATATATATATATATATATATATATATATATATATATATATATATGTATATAAATATATATATATATATATATATATATATATATATATATATATATATATATATATATATATATATATATATATATATATATATTATATACATATAAATATATATATATATATATATATATATATATATATATATATATTTATATATATATATATATATATATATATATATATATATAAATATAAATATATATATATATATATATATATATATATATATATATATATATATATATATATATATATATATATATATATATATATATATATATATATATATATATATATGTGTGTGTGTGGTGTGAGTATAAATTCAAAGAATTATGGAAGAAAACCATTGTGCAATATATTTATATACCCATGTTTAGGGAAAAAAAGGATTTTCGGTTCTAAAATTTTTTAAATATGAGGTTAAACTTTTTACTTGCGGCCTTTTACAAAAAAACAATCAAGTCCATTGAAACATGAAAGTAATACTTTAATTGATTAGATTTTGTGAGGGGACATTGTGTATGAATAATGGATGTGTGGTCTGTCAATTATTTAATAAAAAATCTAAAACAGCCACACATAACACATATAATGCATCAGAAGAAAAACATTCTATATTATTGTATGTTGTAATTACATATTTTCATTCTTTCTCATATAATCTTTAAAATGTAAAACAAGATAATCCAGCAGAAAAAAAAATAATCCAGATTAAATTAATTTAACTAGAATTTTTTTCCAATTTATCATTTTTCAGGAAAATATTAAATTGAAAAACAGTATAAAGACTTAAGCAAGGTGCTTTACTGGACCTTTAATTTAATTAATTGGAAAATATTATTTTTTTGTTTACGTTTGGTTTAATTTTGTTTAAACCTTTATTGTTACAGATGGCAAGCTTCAGTAAACGATGAACCAGTGGACACGCACATTAGTCATAATGTAACAAATTACGAATTATATTATGAACCATTTTATATTGCTGACGATACAGTCCCACCGTATGATGAACGATTCCAAGGATATGGATTTACACGAAATTCACAGGTGAGGTCACATTTTTATATTTGATTTGTATAATCTCTTTTAAAACATAAATTAAAATGTATGTAAATAATTCCTACTAATTGGATTTTTAATTAATCTCAGTTATAAAAATAATATTGTAAATTTTGTTCTTAATTTAATCGTTAATTAAATTAAGCGCAATTAGGAAATGTTAAGTAGGTATTTGAATTATTTCTTGTAAATGAGATAAACATGTAGTGTAACTATATGGTAAACAGATATTTTCCACTCCGAAATATAAAAGTGTATATTGTATACGTAATTTAGCGATGATAGTAGCGATGTAAAATTAAGATACTATCCACAATTGAAAACAGAATTAATATAAATTTTACTGATTGTTAAATGATTAATTAAATAATTTGTAGATTGTAATTAAAACAACGGTCATTTAAATTACAATAAACAACAAATTGCTTGTGCACAGATAATCCGTTTTTATTTAAATAAAACAGAGGTTATATCATATACATATTTGCTAAAAAAATATCTACAATATACGAGTAAATTTCATTTAGTTGACTACGATTTTTGCTAAAGTAATAAATTTAAAACATTTAGACAAGTTATTATGAATCACTATTATTTGAACAAAATTGAATACTCTAAACTATGCTCAATTGGCTTTGTTTACCTTAATACCAATTACCAAATGTATGATATTTAATAATTTAATTGATATTCTACTGTTTTTTTCTCATCATATTCTTTAGACACGCCTTCATATTTATTTTGTTAAATATTTAACAAAATAAATAATACTAAGGAGATAATGAGCAGGAATTAACATTATGATGTTTTTTCGCCTGGCTTCATTATGAAACTAAGCAAATTATTGAAATTTCATTCTCACTCGTTTTTTTTCATAGAAGATCACTCTCTATGTATTGTTCTCTATGTTAATACCCTAAAATAAACGAAGTTGTAAATAATTATATCCGAAACTATAATTTATTTAATGTGTTTCCGCAGTGTTAAATTATGTTTACGCAGTGTTAAATTATGTTTGTTATACTTTGAAACTATACACAAAATGTTATTCATTTTATTGTTTTTTTAAAATATGTAAAAAATTCTATTTCTAATCATAAAGCTAAGGTACACTCAAAAACGTCTCTATAGAAAGACCAACAATTTTTTTTCGTACACTAATACTACTACATATCTAACAACTATACTACACTGATACTACTACATATCTAAAAAACTAACAACTATATTAGTGTTAGTAAACATATTTTTATGTTTTTATTTTACGCTATTTCTGTACACAACCAATACTACCTCAAAGAGGCGCTTTGTCCCTTTAAATTTTTGAATAGTTGGTCTTTCTATAGAGACGTTTTTGGTACACTACAAAAAACGAATGAAAAAAACGTATATAAAATGCACTCACACCTAAATATAACAAAACAAAACTAACTGTGGTATGTACTGTATTTTGTAATTATAAACCAAATTAAAACTCATGAAAAGCGACAACAAAGTTGTCGTTTTTTATTTTATTTTTGTTTGTTTGTGATTTTGGACGTATAAATGCCCTAACACTTTCTTTATTCATATTAAAATGAATAAGATTACTGTACTTTTTTATTTTTTTTGACACTAATACACCTACTCCTAGTGTACTTTTTGTATATCATATGTATTGGTACAGCACGGCTTGAATAAAACATTTGTGTTGGTTTTGATAAGCGAATGTTTATTTTATTTTACACTATATCTGACACGTTTTTTACTTATAATACATTCTTATGTTCATTTGACTAGAATAGCATTAATGAATACGGCTTCGGCTTGTAATTTAGATGTTTCTGCGTATAGCAGACTATTTCCCCTGTGAAATAAGGAAGTAATATTAATAAAACTATTTCGTATCGAGGTATGGCTATTACGTAAAAAATTAGCAAATTTAATGAAATGCTAATGAAAAGCCAGATGCAATGCTAAAGTATCAAATGATTTTATGTACTATTTATAAAAAGTCTATCAAACGATATAAATTAATAAAGTTTATATTTTGCAATTTTCACATAATTTTCATAAAATTATTGTATTTGAATAGAACAAAAAAAGTAAATATTTTTTATCCTCTTCATGGTTTAGTAAAGACTTAAAATATAATAACTAATAATACTATAGAAGTATAGTGACGCCAAATTGAAGTAAGAAACTTTTTTTCTACATATTATTATTGTTGCTAAGAAAAAAAAATGAAACGAGTTGAAACTAGAGATTGGAAACGAGCACAAAATATCGAACAAAAAAATAGTATTATAAGAACAAACAAAACAAAAGCAAATTTTCCTTGTTGGATTTTGCTACGAAGAAACGAGTAAACCGAAAGCAATAAAATTGTTTCGTTTTGTTAAGTTTTTGTATTACTCGTGAGTAATCCTTTTGTTTTCCAAAATATGTCTTTTTCGCTTTTTTAGTCTGCGTTTTGTCTTTTACGGTAAAGGTAATTTTCATTTTTAAGTAATATAATTGGTGATTTTTTTAAAATGGAACCGCGAGAGATAGTCAACAAAGTTTAAGTACTATGGTACCACCAACCTTAAGCAATATTCGTGTGTGAAAGAAAATCTACCTTCATCATCCCGGAAAATAAAAGTAGTAAAGTATGACCAAAAAAATAATATTGAATAAATGCAAACATTTTTGCAGTAAAGATCTAAGGCCATCTTCATTAGTAAATGGAAAAGGATTTCAAGAATTAATCGAATCTTGTATACAAATTGGAGCCAAATACGGCGAGCATGTAGATGTTACAAGTATGATGACTGATCTTTCAACTATTTCCAATAGTTTAGACCTATTAGCGATGCGGGAAATGATGGACGCACCAACTGCGGAAAATTTACATTAAGTATTAACAGCTATTTTAAACGAGCATAATTTAATAGATTTGCATAAAGTAACGTTTGTACTGATAGAGGATCAAATATAATAAGCTTTAGTATCCTTCGAAAGATACAACTGCATGGATTATCTGTATATTAAGGAAGTAGCTTTATTTCTCAATGCTGGCAAAAAATTAGGGCTCACAATTCCACACTAATTTTTCATATAAATCTAAAGCACATATACATAAATAAACATAAACATTGTCGTAAAAAAGTTTCATATAATATTTTCGAAGATTTTGGTTAAACTTATCAAAACATTTTGCGAGTAAACAAAATGAAAGAGTAAAATGAAATAAAAAAAAGATCAAGATCGAAGAAAATAAAACAAATTAATTTTTTATTTTAACGGAAATAAACAAAACGAAAAATTTGAACTTTTTTTACGATCATGCTCGAGTGTACTCTTTCCGATCTCAGGTTGAAACATGAAACATTTTTGATAAGTTTTAAAACTACGGAAAAATGCATTGTGTTACTCTTGTTGATTGAATTCCCGGACTTATTATTCATAAATAGCAGAATACAATAAAGACTATATTTTTACTGTTATTTAGCTGGCCGTGTACACATAATAAGTTTAATCATAAACTGGTTTTTAACGTAATTAAGTTTATGTATTCATTAGAAAATATTATGGTATGGCAATAAGAATGCACGGTTTTACAATTCAATTTTCACTATAAATATATTTAGTTTGAGTGCATTAAGATTTAAAAAAAGGGCTAAATTTCTAAATATGTTTTTAATGATTTCTTACCATTATAAGCATTATCTTTTTTCTTGGGATTATAATATACATCGTATAAATTGTAAATATTACTAAATGTACATTTAACTAAGGAGAATGATTTTGCTAAAAGCGTAATCATAAAATATAAAAATGAATCTATTTTTATTACAAGAAGTAACGAAATAAAAAAAATTTCATATTCAATTTAATTTCCATGATACATTTTGAAAATCTAAATTTTTGAAAGCTTTGCTCACACATAAGAATGAAGGAATATCGAATCAGAAATTTAAATATGTATGTATATCTTTGAACAAATTAAATTTGACATGCTTCGAGTATGTTTTCTATATCTATTTGAAAGCTATATATATATATATATATATATATATATATATATATATATATATATATATATAAATATATATATATATATATATATATATATATATATATATATATATATATATCTACATATATATATAAATATATATATATATATATAATATATATATATATATATATATACATATATATATATATATATATATATATATATATATATATATATATATATATATATATATATATATATATATATATATATATATATATAAAAGATACATAAGTTAAGGAAATACCTTTTTATTAATTATAAAAAAATTAATTTATGATTTTTATTTATTAATACTTTTTATTAATTTTGTTAACACTTTGTTACAATTTACTTAATTACTATTCCAAATCTGGACTACAACTAATTTTTTATTCTACAAATAAAACATAACTTCTATATTGTCGAGTAGAGTAATGTGGCTAGTCATCATATTTATTTAGTTCGACGGAAGTTCGCACGTGTTCTTGTGTGACATGGTTTAGATGTCGTATTATGCCACTATATGATATTGCCTGCCGGATGTGCATAACTTATATATATATATATATATATATATATATATATATATATATATATATATATATATATATATATATAAATATATAAATATATATATATATATATATATATATATATATATATATATATATATATATATATATATATATATATATACAGTGTACCGGCCCAGACTTTTTGGCGACCTGTGGAATTTTTTGTATACTATTTTAACTAAGCCATTTCCACATCACTAATTTTAAAATTATTACACAAATTTTAAAATTATTTAATAAATTTTAACAAACTAATTTTATTCATGGACGATCTATTTTACTGAGGCCAGTACACAGAAAAAATTAATATAGTATTTTAATTAATATTTTTTTTTTGTGCTACGTATCTTTATGAAATATCGCATACAAAAAAAAATTTTGGCGGTAACTTGAAGAAAATTTTGCTAAAAATGGAATAAATTAACAAGAAGTTGTCGTACAAATTTGCTAGACTTTATTTTAAAGGGTTTTAAATTCTCTGCAACTAACCCAATTTAGTTTTGCAAATGAGTTATTAGGCAAGTTCGTTGAGAGTCTCAAACTTAGCAGTTCTTTTTCTTGGTAAGAACATTTTTGTTTAACTCAAAAAAGTGATAAAAACTAAATAAATTAAAATAAAGCCCACCATCAAAAAGTAAACAAAATTTTCTTCAAGTTACCACCAACAATCTTTTTTATACGCGACATTACATTAAGATACAAGAAATTATTAAGAAGTTTCATTAAATATTTACAATTGCTTGTTTTTATATTGCATGTTTGTGTTTTGTTTTATTACGTCTTTGTTGTTGTATGTGAATGAAAAGGGAACACTTTAAAATTTTGTGGCAAACAACGAAAAGAAATAAATTTTATCTCACGAGAGTGAGATCCAAAATTTTAAAAGACAAAAATTATTGATAATAAAAACAAACCAAAAATAATGGAATAAGAATATAGTTATATGAACGTTGAGCAAAATCTTCTTTATTACAAGCCGTATTCATCGCATACCAATGCTATCTAATCATATGAACATATGAATGTATTGTAATCAAAAAACGTGTCGAATATAGTGTAAAAAAAATAAAAATTCGCATACTATAGAAACAGAAAATATGAGGAAAAAAACCTTATTTTTATATGGATTTCGATAGCACTACTACACGCAATTTTCCATATCGGTTTCGTTTGGCTGTGTCAACGAAAGTTAGAAGACGGCTTGTAGTAAAGAGGATTTTGACGTTGAGGCGATATAATGAAATTATTTAAGCGGAGGAACTTTACCGCGTGTTAATACAAACACAACTAAATAAAATTTAAAGTAAAATAACTTTTATTTAATTTAAAAATATAACCGTTCGAAAAGTAAACTAATAATTCTGTCTAATTTACAAATTGTAATTAATGTAATGCAAAGTTTTGTTAATTAATTTAAATGCTGATTTGCACTTTTTTCGTATTTATATTTCATTTATATTTCTGTTAAATCTAAACTGATCAAAGGTGGATTGTTTTAATATTGATCGACCCATGCCGGAAGTATATTTGATATGCTTTGAATTTGTGTAACCAAAGATAGTTTCAAACGAATATTTGTCTGCACACTATAATTGATGTGGATTTATGTAAATGAGGCAAAGTCGGATGATAACTTAACTATATATATATATATATATATATATATATATATATATATATATATATATATATATATATATATATATATATATATATAAAGTTTTCAGTCAATAAAATATTCGTTCAGCCACCGAACTGTGTTCATTTAAAATAAAATGTATTATAAATATAAAATTAGACCGGATATTATAAAAATTGAAAATTCCAAAAAAAATTTTAATTTCAAAACAAAGTTTTTGTTACAAGAAAGAAAAGTTTTTTATTCAATATAATCATCTTTTTCATTTTTGTAGCGTTCGTTTTGCAATAATTTATTTTTTCATCAATTCTTATTTTCCGTTGTACATTTTCATATTTTTGTATGAGAGTTTTCTTGTTGTTTTAAGACTGACTAAAAAAGGACATTAAGATTTTTATAATGTTCCCACATTTTTTTCGAATAATTTATGGAATTTTTTATTTTTTATCGTATAAAAATAAAAATTTAACCGAAGAAAAAGAATTATGGTAGGAAAAATTGGGTTTCAAAAGATGAATTGGGAGGAATAAATAAAGAATTGTGTTATCCAATTTTTTATAAAATTTATGAGGAAAGAACTAAAGCCAATTTGGTGGTTTTTGTAGGCGAAATATGCTGTGTTTGTTAAAATAAATTAGTAGTTATAATGGCAGGTGAAGTTTTTGAAATTTAGCTTTATATATTTATAACAAACATTATAGCATGAAATCTATTGATAAATTTAAATTACTTTATTAGTATATATTTACCAGTTGCATTTCACTTTGGTTATTTATTCCTCTGCTAATGTTTGTAACAAGCATCAAATCGATGATGGTTCACTTGGAGAACAAAAAATGTATATGTTGCCAACCTCTGCTTTTTAATTTTTTTGTTTTATTGTTGTATACCTACTCATTTTTTTAAAAAATTGGGTATCGGGTTATCAGTAGGTATAAAAACTTATAGACGTGTTTTGTGGTGATATTGTTATGGAAATAGATTGAGAAGAAAAATAAAATACAAACTAGAAATTAAAAATTTGACTAAAAAGTTTGTGAATTATATTGAAAATTAAAATTATTAAATAAAAACATGTCGTTTCTACTATTACTATTAAACTCCGCCTAGAATCCATGAGAAGACACGTTTGGTTATGTTTTGTATCCAGATCAATTGTGTTATTCTCGCAAACTACGTCAACCTGGCTTAATGAATTCAAGTTGGTGGCCTCGAATTTAAAATTGTCAATAGACAGCACCGCAACGAAACTAGCGTAATGATAAAGCCTCTAAAGTAGAAAAATATAACATTGGCAAAGATGTTTTTTTTATATATAAAAATATTTATATAATATTATTTTTATATTTATACTGAATTAATAAAATAAATGTTAGAAAAATTTTAAATCAGTATAATATCTCAATTAATTTTTGACAAATATAAAAACATTCATACGACAGACAAATACACAGACACACATACATACATACATCCAAACATTCATGAAACAATAAAAGTTAAAAAAAATAATAAGTTAAATTGTTATAACATATACTGTAATTAATCTACTATAGCTAAACTAAATCTATATACTATAAAATAATTTTTTGATGTCATCCTTGATGTTGGGGAATTTTGAGCCACCAGTAGTTTTGACATCTTTTTTCGTATTCGTCAGGATCCCTCTCTTTTAGATTTGTATTGTATCGAATATGCTCTGTTGGATTCGAAAATTTATCGTCGTCTAGCCATTTTTCATTAGGCCTCCTTTGAACATGGAAAATGAGCGGTATTACCTCCTGATTTTGTATATAGCCCAATTGATCGTAGTAGATACACATATTAGGTCCTGGTACCATTCCTTTCGTCGCGTAATGTTTTGCCAAAAGTGTGTCAATGTAATATGGTCCGTATATTAGGGAATATTGATAGTTTAGACAGGCTCGTTTAATATGATCTCTGGTTAATTTAATTATGTAGTTGTCTATTCTGTCCGAATCGAAATTTTCATATTGAATTTTGTTGGAAATGTAATTTGTGAAATCTGTTTCGGCTTTACGATAAATACCATTACAGTGCCGCAGACATTTTCGTTGGAAAACTCGTTACCTCTCCATATGTCTAGGTACCTGATTGTACCATACTTGACATTCATAACGTAGAATAGGCCGAATAAGTGCTTTATACGCTATAGTTTTGACTCTTTTACTAATATGTTTACTGTAGATAAGTGACGTGCCCCCATAAATGCACGCCTTGCTTTTTCTAGTTGTTTTGTTGTATGTTCAGCTATATTGATGCCCAAATATTTAATCGTTTCAGATAATTTGATTGGTTGATTATATATTGTTACAGAAAGTTTCCGCCAATTTCTTGTTCGATTACGATGTGGGTTTTTCAAAGGTTACCGAAATAATATTGCTTCGCATTTTGCCGTATTCATTTCAATGTGCCACATATGATTTTCAATATTGAATTTCATATTTTTTAATTTTACTAAAAGCCCTTCGAGCCAAATGGATTCTAACGCTTTTTTGATATCTATCAGTATGGCGCCCGTAGGTTTTTTCATGTTGGCTTGGTAAAGGTGTTTCGTAAGTTTGTATGGACGTGCAACATGTCCAACCAAACGAAATCACAGTGAAAACTTTTGGTAACAAGGTTGGCGAACGTAAACATGAGGAGAAGAAGATGGACATAACCAAATGTTTCGTCATTTTGTGAGACTTTTATTTATTTATTATAGTAATTATTTTTATTTATTTATTTTGTTTAGTTAAATTAGTTAAGTTTTTTTTATTAAGCTAATTATAAATTCTGGTTATACATAGTTTTCCTGCTTATTTATTTAAAACAAAAAACTGTGGGGATTTTAGTGTTGTGGTGATGGCGAATTCGGTTGCGTGCCGAGACTTGTTTAAGTGAATCTCTCCTTCTCTGTAAGTCTTCCCTGTTTATTTCCGTAATCCGTTACATGTTTTAGGATTTAAAATACTCTATTGCGCTTGCAGCTAATTTCAATGAAAGGTTTCAATAGGGGGTCAAAATGGCGTGTATTGTCATTACAGGTGATATTTTCAAAGACTTACAATAGTTGTTGCATCCTATCCCCGAAATAACCTTCGATCTAACTATGGAGCCTGGGCAACTGTGCCAATCGTTTGTATTAATAAAGTGGTCATTTTAATTTACGTGTGACAAATTTTTTAAAAAAATTCATTCTTAGATCATTTCTTTCTAGTATTCTAAACGAAGCAACTATTTTAATTTAATATAATACTGAATATAAAGTACATTTTTGGGTACATACTACATATGGGCTTGTATTGTTGGAATATTTAAATTCAAACCCATATTCGCATATAGCATATATTTGACTGTCAGTGCAGTAAAAATTAAATCCATTTCCAAAACATTCCGAAAATCAAAATACTGGATTAGTTTTTGTTTCGATATAGTTTATTGTTATATTATACAATCCTAAAGGAGACAAAGATATTTATTATATTTTTTCTACAAACGCTATAAAAAGTATGCTTTTAACGTTACATGAGCTAAAAATGTTGTTCAGTCAGTCTAAAATCTGTTATACTTTTAACACGTCGTGTTAAACATGATTTACTTTTAACGCGCGTGATATATTTAAGGTCACTTGAAAATCAAACTCAATATGATCCTAAGAAGTTCTGGAAATATAATAATTCGTTAAAAAATAAATCGAGCTTTTCTTGTACAATGTTTCTCATTCAGTGTTATTCATCTGATCCATCCACAATTGCGAATCTTTTTGCTGAACAATTTCAAGGTGTCTATAGTGGTACAGCTTCTACTAATTGGAACTATATAGTTAATAGTACAGATGTAGGTTCAGATTTATATTGTTCTGATTTTGATGTAATTAGTGTACTTGATAACCTAAATTTCAATAAAGGCGCAGGACCCGACTTAATGCCTAATTATTTTGTTAAAGCATTAAAAGGTATTCTTTACAGACCACTTCGAATAATTTTCAATTTCGCAATAAAAACATCGTGTTTTCCTGATAAATGGATGTCACATACTATCCCTCTTTTTAAAAAGGACGATTAAGCTGATATTGCTAATTATTGACCAATTTCTATTTTGAATTATTTTACCAAAATATTTGAGAAAATGTTATATAATAAATTATTCAATCTTGTTCGAAATTCAATTTCTCAGAAACAGCATGGTTTTTATCCACAAAGATCCACTTTAACCAACCTAATTAAATTTACTGATTTTGTTGTTGGTTCTGTGAACGGTAATCGTCAAAACGACTGTAGCTAAACTGATTTCAGTAAGCGTTTGATAATGTAAATTATTCTAAATTATGAATTAAACTTAGGTCTTTTGGGTTATTTCAATTAGATGTTGCATTTTTTATTATCTGTCAGATAGAGAGCAATGTGTGTTGTTTAATGGTCATAAATCTTCAAGATTCACACCTTCATCTGGTGTTCCGCAGGAATCAATTTTGGGCCTAATCTTTATTAGACCCAAAAATCTTGGTGGATATTATTAAATGCAATTGCCTTCTATATGCAGATGACTTAAAAATGTATAGTCTAATTGGTAACTTGTCTGATGCATTAGCATTGCAAAATGATATTTGTATGGTATGTCAATGGTGCTGGATCTATGACTTGCATTTAAATATTAGTAAATGTATGGCAATATCATTCACCAGAAAAAATAAAAAATAAATAAATTGGTTTTTGATTATAATGATAATGGAGTTGCGTACTGAATAAGGTTAGTTCAGTAAGTGATCTTGGAATAATTTTTGATGATAAGCTGAAGTTTGATCTTCATATTGAAGGTATATGCAGTAAAGCGTGGAGTTCTTGATTTTATATTTAGGTGGGGCAGAGAATTGTTCTAATAATTTTATTCAATCATTTAGTGCGCTGTGCGTAGTATCTTAGATTTTGGATGTCAAATCTGGAAACCTTTCTATGAACTTTGGACATTGATGTTCTTTAGAATTGAGAGAATTAAAAAAAAAATTATCAAGATTTTTATGTTTTAAATTTTTACCCGCTACTTCAAAATTGACCTATGAGTTAAGACTTTGTATATTTGATATGCAGTCACTTCTAATTAGAAGGATGCTTTTGGATGAGTATTTACTATTTAAAATTATTAATAATGCACTAGATTCATCCATTGTTTCGAAAATTAATTTTTACGTACCCTCATATAATTCTAGGCCTTTTTATTTATTTTACGATCCCACACCATGCACTAATCTTGTGTTCTCATCTCCTTGTTTTAGAATGCAGAACAATCATGATAATATATTTAGTAGGGTGAATCTATTTGCTAACACTTATTTTTCATTTAAAAAGGAATGCCGTCGTTTTTTGTTAATCAATAGTCCCTGAATATTGGTACACTTATTTGTAATCTCACTAGAAATAATATAAAAAAAAAAAAATTATAATAATAAAATAAAATAAAATAAAAATAATGTAAACATCCCTCTATAATTAGTAATTTTTCTAACTTTTAGTTTTCTGTATGCATAATATAAATTCACTTATAGTACTACCATGGTATGTTAGCCCATTGATGTGCTAGATGTCGCTGCTGGTATCATTTTAAAATAATCAAAATATTTTTATATGTATAATCCTTAAATGCCATACATTTATTCTAAATGTTAACGATCTTCTATCGACCCGACATCTGGAACATCAATGGGTAAACTGTTTTTTTCTTATGATGGTAGTACTATATGTATTTATATATGCTGTGTGTTATATACTATCGAGTGTAAATACTACCTTCATTTCACTGTATATAAATAAAAATTTCAAAAGAAATAAATAAAAATAAAACTTTGAATCTCTAATGATCTCTAACTTTGTGCAGATGAATGATTCTTGTTCTCGTTTATTTCGTGTTACCACTGGTGTTCCACAAGGCAACCACATTGGTCCACTATTATTTGCCTTATTCATTAATGACCTCTTTAAAATTGCAAAGTGATTTGAAAAATTCTGTAATTGGTCGATTAATCACAAACTGTTATTGAATGTTGATAAATGTAAAGTACTTCCTTTTTTTCGAATTCGTTCATCTTAACTGCAGCAATATTTTCTTTATAACACAGCTGTTAATAGAGTTGAATTTACATCTGACTTACTCTTGGTTTCGACCAAAAAATCGGTTGTTTTTTTTTTAAAAGGAAATATTTTAATTTTTTTTATGTATGTGTATTGAAATTCTATGTATTAGAATTATAAATTTAAATATTTAAATTTTACCGTCGATTTTTTTCATAAAAATTTATTGTAAATGGTTGCAAATCTAAAATGTTTAAAGTTTAATAAAAAATAAATGGCTTTCAGTGTTTTAAAGAAATAAATAACTTTTATTTAAATTTTAATCGCAACAAAAATACATGATAATGACATTTATTAAATAAATGAAGGGTTGTTCATAAAATTTCCTAGAGGAAATTTTATATTTTATTACTAATGTAAAAAAAAAAACAGCAAAAGTTCTCTTCATTAGTACAAATCGGTTATTTTTTTCTACAAATCGGTTGTTTTTTGTTTGCATGTGTAGGTAATAAATTTTGTGTAGAGACGCAATTTTTTTGTGAATGTATACTATCCGTGTGAGGTGCGATGTAAAAAAACAATCAACTTTTTGGTGGAAACGAACACTTAGGTATAATATTCTCCTAAGATCTTTCATTTACAAAACACATAGACACCATTGTTGCGAAAGCTTATGTTATGTTAGGTTTAATTAAGCGAAACTGTAAAGACTTTTGTGACCCGCTCACTCTAAAATCTTTGTATGTATCCCTTGTTCGATCCATTTAAGAGTACGCATCTCAGGTTTGGTCTCCATTCTATCAATGTCATTCACTGGTTAGTGAATTTATTCTGCCACCCTATAAAGATCGTAGTAGTTTATTAAAATTACAACGATTGAATATCCGACGAGACGTAGCATCTGTTATCTTCATTCGCGATGTTTTGGTTTCTCGTATAGATGGTGATGAAATTCTCACACGGCTGAATATTTATGCTCCAATACGTTGTTTGCGCCCTCGTAATGGACTCTTACATATTGATTCGGTTTCTACTAACTTTGCTCTTTCTGATCCAGTCTTGAAAATGTCGCGACTTTTTAATTCTGTTTATAATATTTTTGACTTTAACAATTCAAGAAATTCGTTTAAACTTGAGTTGTTTAAATTCTTTTCTGTTAATACAAAAAATTAAATTTTCCAACGGGCTATAATTATGTAACTTTGTTAATCAATTGTATTATTTAGAATTTCATTTTTTATTATTTACCGATCGTATAATAACTGTAGGTAAAGTATAAATAAATAACAGAGTCTTTAACAGAGTACTCTGATTTTGTAAGTCAATCGAACAAAAAACCGGAGTACCCTTTTTTATGTATGATTTGTGTTTTTTGTCAAAAATTTGACAATCTCGTCTGTTAACATCTGGAACAAATAATCATAAAATAATAATTTTCATTTTAGTTTTAAAACGAAACTTCTTTTATTTTAAAATGTTAAATATTTTGTTCAATAAATGTTCATTTGTCCATTTTTTAAAACAATAGAAATACAATATACAATTATAGCATCAAAACTAGATATAAAGATAAGTAGTCATAAGATGACGTTATATTTGATAAAGGGAATGATGAAAAAAACAATTCTGAAAATTTCATACATTTTAAACACAATTTAAAAAACGCTTTTATAAACAATATTTTAATCACAAATGTTCAATGAAGTTTCAAACACAATTGACCAATGAATCGTAATTCGTAAATGACAAAAATTCAAAATGGCAGCACAATGATAGTAAAGTTATTAGTATTGGTGTAAAAAAAAGGTAAATCCATCGAAAAACTCGGAGTAGACAAAATCACTCGGTGCAAAAAAAAAAAAAAACTTGCAGTAACTCGGTGCAAAAAAAACGTGCTGACAGAGTAATTTTATAATGGTCAATCGAACGTTATCAGGTACTCCTTTTACCCTTTTTGCACTCATTGCAAGTTTTTATATCAATCGAAATCCACATTAGGAAGTAGTATAAATATCATTTACTTAGGTAGAAAAAATTTAAATCTTCTTCACATATTCCTGCATAATCATAATCAAAATTTACTCAGGTGATTTTGTGTTATACATATAATATAAATACTATCTGTAAAAAGTCATATTGTAAATTCCTTTTACCTCGTTTGTCCCCAATTTTTTTTACCTCCTAAGGATTTATATCTAATGTAAAACAGAGTCTTACTATTAAAAACTATAGAAAAACGAATAGAAGAGTGAAAACTTAAAAACTAAAATAAATAAAGCTTAAAAACGGATTTTATTATTTTTTTTTATTTTAGTTCATTGTAAGACGAAGAAGAAAACATTGAAAAATAACTTTACAAACAATGCGGACACAAAATCCTCTCTCTATTTGTATTGTATAAAGTTTTCAGTCTCATCGTCTCATAACAAAAGAATAGTGAAGAAGTAGAAACCTAGAAACTAGAAGTTTTACGTATTTCTCCTTCTACTTAGTATTCTTTTAAGTTTAACTTCTTTGGTATATTTATTGTATTGATAATTATGTACATACATACAAACTTCATTTTATTTTAAATATTTGAATCTTTTTTTATATCTAAAGCGATTTAATTTGATAATGAAAGTGTAATTTAACGAAAACGTCAGAAAAATATGCTTCAACAGTTTGAGTAGTTTTAAGATAATATTAAACATTTTAGAAATGTTCAACAACTATTTTGGCAGTATTATTTTTGATTTTGTGGAACATCGAATTATTTTATTATTAAATCAATGCCAAAAATTTTGGGTATGGTTATTCTTAATGGTGTTTGGAATACAATGCCATTTTATAAGAAGTAAATAAAACACACTGCTTCATATTAATAGTAAATCTTAAAAGAATACAAATGTTCACAAAACATGTCCGCGATTGGTCTATTTTAAAATTTTACTTCATCTCAATATTTTACTTATCAAAATTTCTTGGCTGTTTTATTGCACTATTTATAAAATGCAGAGTGCAAGCAAAAAAATAAAATTTGCTGGTTAGCTATATATAATTTTTAGCGCAAAATTTCTATTATATTGTGAACGAAAATAATTTTCTCACTAAGAATTTTTTTTCCTAATTTTTTCGAACTTCGAATTTAAGTATAAGCGAGAAATTTTCTTGTAGTTGTGTTGTAATTTTGACTTTGTTGGTATTGCTGTTCATTATATTCATTAAATAACACTAACACTACATTCTTTACGAAAACTTTTAGATTTTAGTTTTGTTTTTGTAGAGAAATCTTTCAATGTTTGAATACGGTTTATGGAGACAAGTAACGCTAATGATTTTTAGATACAAATGGAACTGGTAGGAACTGGTTTGTATATTTTTTTGTTTTATTTTATAAAATTTAATAAAATCTATTGACGTGTAAAATAGACAAAAGTACTCTTTTTATGCAAAGTAAATAATTAGCCTAGTTATAAATTTATTTAAAAAAAAAGATTAGACTAATAGCCAACATCTTCTTAAATTTCTTTTAATTACACACTTCTATTATTATAAAAGAAGCTTGTAAACTATTTTGTGATATACAAATTTTGATAAACTTCTTGTTATTTTCGCCGTACTATAACTTACTGAAACTCGATGGCTAAAAGTGCAGACCATGAATAATCGCAAAGCTATACGTTGCTTTACAGTGGATATGACATTGGTAATTTTGGTGTTGGTTTTATTCTCGAGCCCCAGGGCATCCACTTAGAAACATGGACACACCTTCGTAAGACGCCCTAAATTCAAATTGATCATGTGTTAATTTTCAAAGGAAAGTTTCGTGTCATCAAAAATGTAAGATAATATCGGTCGGCTTCTAATTTTGTAGGTAATGATCATCAATTGTAAAGCTAAGTTGGCAGTTTTCGTAACAACCAGAGATCACAGAAAAATAAACCTTACGTTTCAAATTTAAAGATCGGATAAACAAATATGAGAAAGCACAATATCAAAATCTTGTTAGCAGTAGCATTGTGTAAACTAACCACTGATCTGATGATGTGAACGTTTCATGGGATGTATGGAAAACTTCGGTTATCAGTGCTAACCAAGTGACTCTAGGTGTGGTACAATATATTGTCGAGCAATATATTATATCCTACAAGAAAACGCGATCACTGACCTTCTTTAAATTCTTCGGCATAGGGAACGTCTTATCTTTTTTGCCAGTTAACATATTTTAATTGTATTAATTAATATATTTTCATTACACCAATACTATTGATACGAAGCAAACGCAACGTTGGAGTCAAGGTTGGATTAGCCTTCGTTTTATAAAAACATAAAGCAAATGCTACAACTACAAGTATATTCTAAATTTAAATCAAAGCTGTCTTCAATCTCTTTTAAAAAGCCTGCATGTCCTCGCCGTACGTAGATGCTTCATATAAGGGATTAAAAACGGCTTTGGTTTTAATTCATACTCGTTAAAATTGAATATAACCTATAGAAGAATCGAGAATAACTACTTAAATAGCAAAAAAAAGCACATTAGATTGGAACTGTATCACTGTTTACTTTAACCTGTAAACACACCTTAAAAGTAAAAGCTAATTCATCGCTCGTAAAGTAATTATAAAATGCTTTTTGCGAAAACAACGAAATTGGAAATGACTAAACATTGTTATAAATGGTGCGAATTATTCATAAATATCTGAGATCACATAACCCAAACTTCGTAACATTTAACACAATTTTACTCATTATGTAATTAAAAATACTTGATTAAAACCCTCCAAAATTATTTAAATTTTTTGGTGGAAAAAAAGGCAAAATAAAATTTTTCATCCTCATGTCATGTGTATGTATATGGTCTACAACTTTTACCATAAACTTTTATACATTTGGTACAAAAAAAGGTTAGTTTTTATTTAAGTGGTCGTAGTAAAAATAAAAATATTATATTATACTCGACACAACAACAAACAAATAGCGATGAAAAACTTTCGCAAAGTAAATATATGAAAATTAATTTTGAATTTTAATTAAAAAGTTTTATATTTTGGTTTTGTGCTCATTTTAATTTTTAATTGACATTTTTTATGTGCTATGAATTGTAAAGGTAATGTTTTTGTTTGTATATCTATATATGAACTTACATTAATTCTAGTTTTTTTTTTTATTAAAATCAACAGTTTCAATATGTTCCATGGATTAGTTTTTGGTATATCGATGGCTACATTCATAATGGGTTTGGCTTAATATTATTTGAAGGATCATAATCGTAATTTATATGGATGATAATTTTTTTGTAAAACTTAATATTTTAATCAGCATAGTACACAAAACCATCATGGAAATAAACCTGTTTCAGTGAAAACTATCAAAGCTCCTTTACAGAAAGCAGCGCTACTATTTGTTGATGTAGTTATAAGTATTCTATTTTCAACCATTTAATACAGTAGAACTCATTAGCATCCAACCATACAAGTAGACTCTTATTTAAGCTTTTAACGCATCAATACCTGTTAGAATCCGAGGTATATTCCTTATGCTAATAAACAATTATTTTGCATCCCTTCTCTAGTAAACACTTGAACTGATCCTTTCTGATTTAGTGGTTTGATTTATTAGTTAATTATCCTTACAAATAATATTTGTACTTATGTCATCGTTTCATATGAAGTGCATTAATTTGATATTGTAAATTGTTTAAGCAATTTTGTTGCTATAACATTTCATCCATTCGTTCGTTACATATAATTTTCATATTTTATGGGCTTGAAACTGAAAAAAGACTATTTTAAAAAATAGTTACCCAGCAAATCGAAAAATAAGTAAAATTATATAAAAAACTGATTTAAATTAACAAAATTTGTTTAAAATTAAAAACAAAATTATATACGAACATAATTTCAATACGATTTAAAAATCAAATCTAGCTCAACCAATTTTCCAGAATCAACATTTAACAAATTTTATTTTATTTTAACTTTCAAATCACTTAAAAATCCCATACAATCAGCAAAAACAAACAAGTTTTATTCTTTTAAAAAGGCAAAAATGTATACTTCTGTCAATCTACAAAGTACACAACAAAGTAGATAAAAACTTACATATGTAACACACACATATATATATATATATATATATATATATATATATATATATATATATATATATATATATATATATATATATATATATATATATATATATATATATATATATATATATATATATATATATATATATATATATATATATATATATATATATATATATATATATATATATATATATATATATATATATATATATATATATATATATATATATATATATATATATATATATATATATATATATATATAAATAAATAAATAAAACAAATTTTCCCTTTTATCTTTTATCATTTTTATAAAATGAAATAAGATTAACGTCAACTCTTTTCTTGTCATTCGACTTCTTGCCTTCTTTCATTTTCATGAGAGTATTCTTCTTTCATCTGAATTTAATAAAATTAATGTGTGATTAGTACAACTTGATTATGTAACACCAATATAAAATCTATATTGTACTTATACTGAAAAGTTGTATCTCTTTAATCCAAAAGTAAACATATTCAACTTTTTAGTCATTCCAAAAGTTTTCTTTCAACGTCAAAAAATCAAAAAAAATATTTTTACAGAAGCTTAACATCTCGTCTGAATAGTATGCCTTATTTCTATGAAATTGCTGATTGATAAGAAATTACACATAATAAATTTAGTATAAATAATATATATATATATAAATATATAAATATATACATATATATATATATATATATATATATATATATATATATATATATTTGTAAATATTTCAAAAAGTACAGCACTCATGAAAAAACTGTTAGGTGCAAAAATGTTGTATTAAAAAAATAAACAAAATTTGAGGGTGCTTCAGTAAGTAAATCGACAGTATTAATGTCATTGGGTTTATAAGCCCCATTAATACTACTATTGCATTTACCGAGGCCCAAATTTCGAACATTACGCCACAAATTTTTTAATTAACCCTATTACGCGCTCAGATATTTCGATAGTGATTTAAGTTAAGTCTAACTTAAATCACTTTCGAAATATCTGAGAGTCAAAGCGGTGATTTCGATTTACATTTACGTTTTAAGTACGTAACACAGCTTTCAAAGATCGAACTAATCACCTAACCTAGAGTAATCCTCAAAATTAAAACATCTTGCTTGCAGAGGGAAATATCAATTGAGAGAAAAAAACTAAAATATCGTGATAGAAGAAATTTTTTAAATTTACCATATGATCTCTTACTATGCTCTCTTATGCTCTCTTACCCTATTATAATGGTTCGCCCATTTATTAAGAGATTAATAAACAAAAATTCTAAATCTGAAATTAGCGATTCTAAAATAGTGAATATGATTAGGCAATAGCTTAATGCACCACGTTTAAGACCTGTTATTTAGCAGGTACGCAGTTTTCTGGTTGTCTCTTATAAATTTCGAATAGTTTAGGTTGTTAGAATTGCAGTGTCATCTGTGAAAGTAGCTATTGTTGTCTCGCATGCGTGTAAGGCAAGTCGATTGTATAAAGTCGCTTGTATAAATATACTACTGGTCCTAGAACGCCACTTTAGGGAACCCCGGCTGATATTTGTTTTAGTTTAGAAACTTTTTCTTCATATTTAACTCAAAAATATCGGATAGCAAAATAGGATATCAGAATTTAAAAATATCCTTTTAGTAAGTCTCGGTGCAATTTATTTTCTAACCCAGGGTGCCATACTTTATCGAAAGCTTGTAATACTTTATCGTAATCCAGAAAGATTACGGAACATATTTCTTGTATTCAAGTGCATCTTTTATAATGTTGCAATTCATATCATATGGATAGATTTATTAATTAAGAATATTCAACAAGCGGCTTATTAGGCCTATTACTATAATAATTAGAAAAAGAGACACAATTTCACTCATTCAGTTAAGATCAGAGAGTTGGTTGGGTGATGAAAAGTGGAAAGCAAGAGAAACATGGCAGAGGAACTGAGCACCAAAAGCTAAAGTTATTCTTAATTACCGTTTCAATAAACTTAAGCACAAAGTTAAAGAACTAAAAAAATAATCGGTTAGCTAACGTAGGTTTATTGACAAAAAGATACTTAGTATTCTCTATGGAAAGCTACAAAAGCACTAAAAAGATACAATAATCAAATACCACCAATTAAAAATAACGAATGAAATTAGATAACAATAAGTAATCAAAAAGAATAAATATTTGCATTTAACCTAGAAAAGACAATTCAACCATATGTAAGGTAATCAGCGGAAAAGAATATAATCCCAGTATATATATATATATATATATATATATATATATATATATATATATATATATATATATACATATATATATATATATATATATATATATATATATATATATATATATATATATATATATGTAAGATGGATTATGGTGAAATACCATCTGAAACACTAAGGGAGTTGAAAGACCAAATTAATCATAACCTAGGTACAAAAAAAACACTAGACTATGATTTAATTACTGGTTACTAAACTGCTTTAATTTCCTTGCCTCCAGTACTTTCTAAAACATTTAAGAAACTACTGCCTAAAAATGATGAAGACTATAATATTTTAAAGAAATATAATATCGCCTAATTAATTTGGTTTTCAAAAAAACAACTCTACCACTGAACAAGTTCATAATATGTTACTTGAAGATCGGTGTTGTCTTCAATCAAATTCCTAAAAAGTTCCTAATTGCTTTTGCAGTTTGTTAGTCTGTGTGGATTTTCTTTCGTAATAATCATTAAACATTCGTAATAAAGGGATAGGATGAAAAACTTTCACTACTTTCTGACGTGATTTTATGGATATATCTCTTTTAATGGAAAAATCAATGAGATCTGGAGTTTTGCTTGTGTCTCTAGGCCAACATGTTGGTTTATGTTCTGCCAAGAACTCGATATATATATATATATATATATATATATATATATATATATATATATACATATAAATATATATATATATATATATATATATATATATATATATATATATATATATATATATATATATAGATATATATATATATATATATATATATATATATATATATATATATATATATATATATGTATATATATATAAATATATATATATATATATATATATATATATATGCTTTTGATTAAGGTATCATTCATCATAATCGGACCACTATTACGTGTTTTATTCAATATTCAATGAAATTCGTAAATTTGCAAAGGCTAACCCCTTTGCTGATTTAAAAAAAAAATAATTTGTTGAAATGTATATTTATTGTATAGCAGTATTTATACTGACATCCAGAGCTTTTGATTAAGGTATAATTCATCATAATGGGGCCACTATTACGGTGTAATTGTTATAAAACGGTGGATTCGATCGAATTCAATTGTTTAATTATTTTAATAAAATTCTATTTGTAGAATTTTTGGGCAGTGCAACAAATAAGTTAGGAGAATACAGTTTGCAAACTTTTTCTAATCTATATACAATAAATAAAATATATTAAATAGATAAAATATTTACTCTAAATTTATTAGTTTTTAAGCTAAAATTTGTAATTCTTAGGGTGTAGAGTGGTTTTGTCTGTGCGTAATATTTGGGTGGTCTCTTTTAGGGTTTAAATTAAAATTTATATGTTGAGAGATGAATTTTATTTAATAAAATGAAGTTATTTAAATTATATCTGTACCAGAAAAGCTCTGAAGGTTTTGTGTTGAGCCTACAAATTACATCTTTTAACGAAGATCTTCTTCGTTAAAAGATGTAAAGGGCCGTTAACTCATTAATATGAGTTGAATCAAGTATCGCTGCTGCATTTAATTTGCATACAAATGCCGATGTTATTTAATTAATTTTGATATCTTTATATTTTATATTTTTATATTCTGTATATTGTTATGTTTCAGATTTGAATATTGGTGTTTATATTGTTATATTATTGTATGTTATATTATTTCATATCTTTGTACTGTTATATTATGGTTTATATTACCACTATAGTACTGTACTAAATTAATACCTAATTTTTAGCAACAACGCAACGGAACGAATCAATTAAATAATCTTTAAATTTCAAGGGAAACTAATCCAATTTAGTACAGCATATGGATTGCAAAATTATAATTTTATAATAGTATAATTAATTAAATTATAATTTCAGATTGAAATTAATTCTATTTCTTACAGCCTACGGGTAAGAGCAATTAGTTTATTAATATATTCTGTTTTCAGGGAACTTTTGCAGATTACAAATGAATGGTGGCACACTGGAGTTGCTGATAAGAGATGACAAATGCAGAGCAGTTCAATAAAACTGTAATTGTCTTATACCAACAGTAGTTTGAATATTGGCTACTGAGAAACCGGACCAATTCCGTCATTACTAACATACCTTTTCTTTCCCTACCCCACAAAAATTTACTAACTATTGACTGTCACGGCCCGGCGCTTTCCGGGAGATCCTGCTTAATGCTTGGTCGTACATTCTAAATCAATCAATCAATATATATATATATATATATATATATATATATATATATATATATATATATATATATATATATATATATTTGTATGTGGATATAATTTTATATATTTATATAATATGAATATTGGGAAAACTTTTATGATTATTTTATGATTTGTTGACCCTTTTTCCTTAAATTTTCCATTCAATTTTTTATTGGGTTGATTTGATATGTTCGTACTGGATTTGTAGAAAATGTTTGCCGAAACATTTTTTTTGTATATAAGTTTGATTGGATTTGAGTTGATTTTTGAAAGGGACGAAAAAAAAAATTGACAATTGATCGGTTATATTGAATATTGATAGAAATACGAAATGTTTACCATCTACTTTTAAGAATATAGGATTATGACGAAAACCAAGAAAAAAGAAATCAAATTCATGTTATTTACAGTTGTTTTCGGAATTGATATTGTTTGGATTGAAAATATTTATTTTACATGCCCCGATGGGAATTTAAATCAAAGTTTTTCTTATGTACCTAATATTTCAGTATTGCCGAGTAATATTTAAATAGGACAAACAAAATGTGATAACCAAATATATGTATATATGTAACAAATAATATGTTTAAGAATTCAACATTATGAATTCAGTAAAGTCTAATTGGTTTTTGTTGCTGTGGTCAATGGATTATTAGTAATTAATTGTATAAATATATAAATTTACTATATATGTATATAAATACATATATATATATATATATATATATATATATATATATATATATATATATATATATATATATATATATATGTATATATATATATATATATATATATATATATATATATATATATATATATATATATATATATATATATAAATAAACATTATCTGGTTATAATAGCCTATTATTATAATTTTTAATTAAATATTATAGTCGACGTTTCAAACATATTTCATGTTCAACTTCAGGACTTTTTGTTAAAACAAACTAAAATCAAAAACACAAAATTCGGAAAAAAAATTCAAAATTCATAATACAATATATTAAAAATTACAAAACTTACCAAAATTGAACAAAAAAACTATGTTATTTTTTAAAATATAGTAAAAACCTGTTAAAAACGTAGAACAAATAAATTGGAAACCCGTTTATATACCAGTATGTATAAACGTTTAGGAAAAATTAAATATTATATAAACAAAATTAGTTCTTTAAAATGCAAAAAAAGCAAAAGAGAAGTCGATTACAAAAAGCTAAAACGTAAAAAAAAAAAATTTTGATTATTAAACCTAAAACTCAAAAAACCAATAAAACCCAGGAAAACGACTTTTAACAAAAAAAAAAAAAAAAAAAAAAAAAATCATAACATCCACTAACTTAGAATATTGTTGTACATATCATGTAAATATATACAATCAGATTGCTTATTCAGATTGCAAATGGATGCCAAATGATCTATTTTTAAATAGATCATTTCTAACACTTGTCTAGTATCATAATTTGCCTCTAATTTACATTATCTAAATATACTGATTGACCAGATAATTCTGGTCAATCAGTATATTTAATCAGTTATATTTTTTGTAAATGCTTCATATTTTTTGCAAATGCTAAAAGCTTCACGAGAAACAAAATTTTTACTTAATTTCAAAGCATCTCTTTTATGTTGATCAACCCTAATGCTTTAACAATTGTTTTGTTTGACCAATATATATATATATATATATATATATATATATATATATATATATATATATATATATATATATATATATATATATATATATATATATATATAAATATATATATATATATATATGTATATATATATGTATATATATATATATAACCATATTTTTTTTAAACAATTTTCATTTATTTGTTATTTTTGCATTTGTGAGTGTAAACTAAAGTGTATGTAGAATACATGTATAAAATTGAGTAGCCTTTTTAAAAAATACACATACATCCTTTTTATTTCCTTACGATGTGAAGTCCTTTAATATTGAAAATACTGGTTTACCCAAATTATTAAAAGCTTTTCGAACTAACTTTAAATTAAATTTTCGATTGATCAAAGTGAAATTATCAATCAAGAAATTACTAAAGAAAATATATTCTTACAAGAAATAAGAACAATTTTCCATATTATTGGACGACATTTTAATGGTTTTTGTTGTACTTATAATATCCAACATTTCCAAATTAATTTTATTTTGATTCCAAATGATTTAAACTGCTCTAAAATTAAAATACAAGCAAAGCTCAAACATCAAAAATATACAAATTCTTTAATGTATAAGTATTAAATTCTGCCCGTCCCTCTGGCCGCTTACTACTATACCAAACAAAGAATTGTTATTCTCGTCTGTGTTAAACTTATGAAGGAAAAACCAGAAAGTCTAATTTTGGAAATATCCAATTGACCATTTTATATATTATTAGTTTAGTCGCATTTATACCCCTATTCACAATATATACATGATGTAACCAAAACTAAATTAACCACATCAATGATATTAACTAATAATACATTAGAGAAATTCAAGCATAAACTTTAAGCTGACATTAAATCGACCCGAAAAATGACGAGGAAGGAAAAACAACAAAAAACTCATCCCCAAACGAATTGTTGATGTTGGGGATAAGAAAAAAGAAAAAAAAAACTTTAATGAAATTTTCTTTTATGTACCGACTTATATTCTGTATCCACTCACACTCTTTTGTTCTTACTATGTGTAGATATTCGAATATGATAGAATATGTTTTTATTACGTTCACGAAGGGAGCCCAGCCCGAATAATAAATGATGATGATAATGATGATGAGATGAAAAAAACGAAAAACTCTTAGCCTCATTTTCCATATTTTAGTTTTATTAATCGGTATAAAGAAGTTTGAGATAATTAACACTGGATTATTTTTACGTCTATGATGATTTTAGATCTATTTCTCTATTCCTTTGATTATCCAATTTTCATTTATTTGTTATTTTTGCATTTGTGAGTGTAAACTAAAGTGTATGTAGAATACATGTATAAAATTGAGTAGCCTTTTTTAAAAATAGGTAATATAATGTAATGTAATATTTGATTTGACTAAACGGATAAAAATAAAATTGATCCGTATCAAAAAAAAATAAAAAATAATAATAAAATTCGAATGCTATATAATCAACAACAAAATACTAAAATACTACAGAAGTTTGTTCGGTTTAGTTAAAGTTTATTATGTTGTTGCTTATAGAATTGGTTCAATTTATTTATGTATTAGCATTTAGTATGACATAGCATGTATCAAAATGGCCGTCACCCGTCTTGATCGGCGAGATTTTCTTAAAACCATTATTGTTTCATTAGTACCGTATAAATATCAATATAATCTTAGCTTTTCCATAAAAGGTTTTTTTACTGAAAGATAAATCTATCAAAAATATGCAACAAATATATGATTGCATTTTTAATTTTTAGTGAATCGCAATTCTCAAGCGTGAAATTCGTTATACTATCGTTGACATCAAAAAATATAATCAACATAACATTTAAAAAAAAAAACAGATGACCTTTAAAAAAAACAGATGATTGATAATAAATATATTAGGAAATTATTCACAATTATTTTACTACAATTGCGAATCCACAATAAGGTTACCACTGATAATTTTTTTAAATATGTAGGTATAGATTTTTATATTAGAGTCCAAAGTTTTTTTGAGTGTAACATAGAACTTGAGTTACATCATTTTATACACCATATAATTTTTTGTACATAATATACAAAAAACTAATTGATTTCCGTAATGATCGCGCATACTAACTAACAATACGTACAAAGTTTGTTATCACGCAATTTTTATCAAATCATTAAGAAATCATAAAATATTGCTATACATATATTGTAATAAATTTATATCTTTCTTTAGACAAACTAAAAATAATGGCATGACGTCACAATTTTCATAATGACTACCATAATATATTATACATCTTAAGTGTTTATTATTATTTACATTTTGTTCAAGAATCTTGAAAATACAAAAATAAAAAAATAAAAATAAAAAATGAACGAAAGTAAAAAAATTATATCGTCATTATTATCTGTTAATTTCTCATCGTTTTACGAGTTTTAACAGTGTTGAACAGTGCTGTTTTATATGTATACGTGTTAAAGTTATTTAGTGTGTAAACTACGAATAAAGTAAACTATAAATGAATAAATCTAGTAAATACATTCATAGAACATACAAATACATTCATACACGTTTAGAGTATGCATAAAGTAAACAAGTTTTTATTTTGTATATAAACGAATGAAGACTTAACAGTTCTTGAAATTATACACGTATAGTATATGACATACAATCGTGAAGAATCAACGTGGATTAATATAACTATGAATTTTATAAAAATGAAGTTTTCAATCGTGTTAGTAGTGACTAGCTTAGCAATCATCCGGTGTAATGCATTGGTAAAAATTAGTTTTATTAGTTATTTAATTGTAACATTTTTTTATAAAACATATTATACAAATTTTAGGACGACAAATCACAGGAAGAGCTTATAAAAATATCTGAAGTGAATAAGTTATGTCTGCAACAGACACATGCCGATGAAACAACACTCGATAAACTAATTGCTGGTGATTTTACAAAACGTGACAAGTCAACACAGTGTTTTTCACTATGTTTTCTTACATTTTCTGGGTTTTTTGACGACAAAGCAAATTTGTTAGTGGAACAAAGCATTGATCTAACCGAGGGTACATATGGTCGTGAGAATGTGTACAAATGGATTCACAAATGCAAAGATATTAAGGGTGAAGATAGTTGTGAATCGGCATATTTATTCTATGAATGTTTTTTCAATGAAAAAACGGCTCCAAAGACCATTGTTGATAAGGAGCTTTAAAACTATAAAATTGCTTTTTGATTATGTGAAATATATTAAATAGTTTTCCGGCCTAGTTTTACTTTTATATATTTATTGAATATAAGGCAATAGACGATTTTTTAAAAGTAATTCAGTCTTTAATATCAATTTTTATCGGTAAAACATAGGTTTTTACTGGTAGGTATTTTTGGTAACCTATACCGTTTTTTACCGTATATTTTTGAAATTTTAGTTAAGTAATAACTAGCGTTAATAATGCCATTAATTTAAATACATACTTAATTAAATCTTTAATTTTACATTCCGTAATTCTTTTTTATCATACAAGAAAGATGATCTAAATTAAACAGTGTTACCGCATGTCCTGAACAATGCTGACGCTTTATATTCTTAGACTGTATATGACAATGATTTACAGAAATCCATTGATCTACTTGGCAAGTTCGCCTTAAAATAGATAATTTAAAAACTAAATCAATCTCTAAGATATAGCGTACACGCAATAGCGTACACGCATAATTTGATTTATGATCATTAAAACCCAACTATACGGAGGTCACTGATCTTCAAATGATATTTAATAGTTGTGTAAGCCCATTGTTTTTGTAGATCAAATAATACCAAGCCACCGTACAGGAAATGTGGAAGAATATAAGATTTGAACATTTTAAGTCTAATCTCAGTTCTAAGACATTTTGTTGTAGACCATAACCACAGACTTAATACTCCGAATTTAATAAATATATATTTATATCTGTGTCATAACATTCTTAGCAAGTAAATAATTATTTTACTAACAGATTGAAAATGAAGTCCCCAATTAAGGGTTTTGTCAAAAATCACACCCAGGTGTTTAACAGTTTTAGAATAATCAATGCTTATTCCATTTACAAAAAATATGCGTAGATCATTAGTAAACCATTTTTCATACTCATCCGTCACGGTCCAACTCTCACACACAAACATAACAACGGATCTGACCAACACTTTGTACAACTTCAGCTTGTCGGCATTTGTAAGTTATTTTGAATTTAGCAGTGAACCTATGGCATACAAAGCACGTTTGCCAACGACAAGATGCCCTTTAATATCCCCTCCAACACAAAACTCATCAGTGACAAGGGATCCAAGGTATCAACAACTTGTCACTTCTTCTAATGAGTCATTGCCACTACTTAAATTAATTGGGTCTCGGTTTCTAAAACCATCAGTCACCATATATTTAGTTTTGAACTCATTGATTTTGGATCAATAGAAGCTGAGAATCGTACAAGTAGATCCAGTAGTTCTCTAACACCGTTGCCATTCAATCCAATTACACAGATATCACCTGTATATGCCAGAGCCTGGTTGGACTGATAGTACAAGATAAATCCTAACATGAGATTAAAGAGTATCGGGGATAGAGCATTTCCTTACCGTACCCCAGAGCTAATTGCAAAAATTCCTGATAGCTTGTTCTTAATTTTGACACAGCATTGAGACTGCATTACTGCCATTTTGCATAAACACAATATAATATGTGTCAGATATTCCCAGACATCGCAAACCAAACCATAAATTATCCCGAATGGATTGAGTCGTTTATGCTTGTTGGAAATCCAAGAACATGTGATGTACGTCACGACATGTTTCTTCATATTTAGAACAAATCATCCTCAGCGAAAAAACTTGATCAGTGACTAACCGATTCGGATGATATCCTTCTTGGTGGTCTCCGACAATTTGCTCCACCAGGAGAGTGATTCTCTCCACAATATTATGTAAGACAGCAATTTGGGTGCTGTGCAAAAGAGAGGTATGCCGCGATAGTTCTCGTATTTTGAGCCTTCTCCTTTTATAAGAATAGAGCGCAACGTGGCGACTTTCCATTCACCAGATATAACTTCTATGGCTTTGCCATACTAATCAATTAAGGTCGAAAAGGTAGTTCCACAAAGTATTGCCCCCGTATACCAAGAGCATATGGAATTATGCAATCAACCTCAGGGGAACGTTTTATTTGAAATCTTTGCATGGCCAGTGTGAATTCATCATAGGATAGGCCTTTTATGTATTTAAAAATAAAGCATTTGACTTTGGAGGTCATTCCCCATTATCGGTCACTAGATGGTGCTGGGAGTATGGACCTATGTTTTTACATAATTTTTGCCAGCTCTAGCATTTAATTCACTGCGTACATGAAATGACATACATTCGTTGCAAAGGGCAACCGGAGCTTTTCATCCATATTATATGTAACTCGAAATAGAAAGAGTTTGAAGACGGATTGTTTCCAGGACAAAAAACGCAAGATCCCATGACATAATAGCTAGAATATTAAATCACCAACTCAAAGCTATGATGCAAGTTGCATCATGCAACAGCAGGTATTTTTGGTAAAGTTGTGTATTTAGTTCAGAAGCAAAAGCGGAAAAACCAGGTAAACATATTATACTGAAAAATTTGATCTTAAAGATTTAGTATATATCCCGATATTTCTAGAATACTAGAGAAATGTATGGAAAAGCAGAGAGTCATTTTTACTTCTAAAAATGACACTTCATCTCAAATAAATGAAAAACTACTTGATTCATTTGAAGGAGAAGTGGAGTATAAATCAGTTTATATAGTATTGCAATCAGATGTAGAAGTTAATTATCAAGTAGCATTTCTTAACAGTTTAAATGCACAGTTTTGCAGCTCATAAATTACTACTCTACATAGGATTACCAAAACTATTATTGAGAAATCTTACTTCTCCAAAATTTTGCAATGGAACGAAACTACATTTAACAGTTTTACATAAAAACTTTATATAAGCTACAATATTCAATAGATGCAATGGAGGAGAATCAGTTTTCATCTAACGAATCCCACAAATACTGTCTGAGTAACCATTTCAGTTCAAGAGATTAAAGTTTCCACTCAAGATATTGTTTGCTATGACTATTAATAAATCACAAAGATAGACTTTAAGAATTTCAGAACTTGATTTAAGAGAAGACTGCTTCTCTCATGGTCCTTGTTACGTTAGATCTTCTAGATGTAGTTCACAATATTCAACTTTAACAGTTTTCATAAAGGATTAACAACAAATTATTCACACAGTGGTACTTACTGTAGATTTGCTTGGCGTATCGGGTGCAGTTAGCTAGTACCATATATATATATATATATATATATATATATATATATATATATATATATATATATATATATATATATATATATATATATATATATATATATATATATATATATATATATATATATATATATATATATATATATATATATATATACATACATAAATATACTGAAAGTTAACGAGTTCACATCAGTTGATTCTAAATGATGTTAATAAAATGAAAACAGATTAGAAATTGGCTATAGAATCTTATATTATTCTTGAGTCTCGGCTACTGATTGTCAAAAATGACGTTCGAGTTATACAAAATAAAAGTGAAACAGAGTAACATCAAGAGGATCAAGTAAATATGAAAAATCTAATAGTTTCTCCCGTGAGTAATACTATTATAAGTTAGATTTTATGTGATGCTGGTTTTGGATCGGTTGATGCGTCTACAGCAGGATCTACATTAGGACTTGAATATGCGCAACTCGTATTACCTATTGCTGATGAAATTGGTTTACAAAATGATCAACTCAATCCATCAATTCCAACTTGCCTCCAGTATTCGTGGTAAAGCTAAATTATTTTTGCTTGGTGTTCTGGACACTGATTACGATGTGATTATATTACTGAGACATGGCTTACCAGAAATTTTAACTCTAAAGAATGTTTTCCGTTCGACTATGAAGTCCATAGAAAATATCGACATGATTTTGATACTAGCCCTAAGGGATGAGGTGTGTTAAGACCTCGATTCAAAATGAAATTATTGCATATGCCATCCAGTTTTTGATATTATATCTATACGGATTAAGGTTGCCAATACATCTATTTAACAATTAGATGGTTGCTGTTTATATTCCCCATGGAATAATTTTGGATAATTATCTTGAAATTTTTAATTTTATTAATTTCAATGTTTTACCGTTGATGTACCTTAAAGAACCTTTATTGGTAATCGGAGACGTCAACGTTTCTGATGTTACTTGGTTCACTGTTTTTGGAGTTTTCATGTCTTCTTCTACCGATCAAAAGGCATTGGCAGTACTGGACTACTTTACTACATTCTGATTTCTAATACTCAAGGAAAATTTCTGGATTTAGTTTTTCAACCGATGCATTGCACTCCGAGGTTTCTTCGTGTGATGATCTTACCGAATATTCGAGCATTTACCATACTTCAATAACGATAACTATGTTTTATGAAAAATGCTTTACGCATAGTTTTCATCTAATAATTTCATTTTCATTTTGATTTTAAGCATGCTGACTATGTATCTTTAAACGAATCTTGTTAATTCTGATTGGAGTTCTGAATTCTGAAAAAGAACAAATAATTTAAACGAAACTATTTCAATTTTCAATGAACTACTCAAGGCTGGTGTTGTAAGGTACGTTCCATTAATTAAAAACAAACTGCGATACCGCGAACCATGGTACAACAAAGAATTATTGCGTCTCGAAAAACGACATAACAAATTTTATTTTCTATATCGACTTCACGGTGCAGATTTTCATTCTAGTTTTGTTGTAGCTTGAAAAAAGTTTACAACTTTAAATTGGTTTCTGTATAATAATTATATTTTGCAGATAGAAGATGAAATAAGTATAAATAATTATATTATATATAAATATAAAAAAATTAAAAGAAAACAATACAAATTTTGTATTAATTAATCATCTACTGTAAATGTTTTTCTACTATAAATAATTTATTTAATTCAAGTTTATTTTATGTCAACATGCTTGTGTCTAATAAAAAAAATACAGAATATTTATTGTAACCTTTTAATTTTTTTAGATAACATAATATTGCAAATATGACAAATAATTAGCTTTGCTGAAAGCTAAAAAGTCTGTACTATGTTTTAATCAAAAAATATTTATTGTTGCAAGGTAATTGTAAAAATATAATTGGTACAGAAACCAACATTTTTCTTAAAAAACTTTCAATTCTAAAAGTTTTGTTTTAATTTGAAATTCTTTTTAAGCAAATATTCATACTTTTTATACCTTATTTAAAATCATCTTATTTTATCAGCTTTTTAAATATATAAACACTGAGAAAAACAAATAGTTATTTCACTAGATATTAAGTAATTTAAAAATACAAGATGCTAGCCTTGGAAGGCTCCTCTTTAAATGCCGATAACTACTACTATCCATTTTATTATTTAAATAAGTTTGGTACCTATTATCTTTCGATAATATTTGTGAATAAATAATAATTTAAATTTTTAACCACTAAAAAATATATATATACTTTATAAAAAATATATTAAGAGTGCCAAAAAGTTATCAAAAAAGACCTCCTGTTTTGTTTCTATATTTATCCTTAATTGAATCGTTGATTTAATCAAATATATTCAATCAACGGCTTAACTAAATAAAACTAATGCTTGTATTTTTCTTTATCCATAAATCTATCTTTAGTTTCTCTATGATTTTGTAAAACTAGAAATAATATTGCTCTTAAGGTCCAATATAAAAAGGAAAATATTTGCAACTAATAAAACTTGTCATGGGATGTCTCAGTTCTAGAATTATTCTTAGAAACATATTTTTACATAACCTTTCATTTTGTTTATTCAACTAAGCTTCACCATAATGCATGACTTTTTGAAAGTATGTAACACCCTTAAAAGTTATTCAACCGAAAAAATATCACTTAATTAAAAAATATCAGAGTATTTTTACTTCAACTTTTAAATTAAGAATAACCCACATTAAAAATTCATAAAACAGAAGAAACGAAAGAAATAGAATCTACAACAACAATAATACCAAAAACAATTTAAAACATCCATGTCTTAGAAAGAAATACAACAAATTAATTTCTTGAAAATTAAATGGACTGATTAAAAAAGCACAAAAAATTATAAATTTAAAACAAATAAATAAAAGTTATGGTTTGAAAGCTAAACAATAAATAAGGACAAAAAAGAAAAGTTTGAAAAGTAAAACTTAAAGAAGTAAGAAGAACTTGTAAAATTAATGGGAAATTATAACAATTTTCCAAAAAATTTAAAACGACAATGAAAATAAAAAAAGTTTCGATAAAAGTTTAAAAAATATAAATATAAATTAATTTTTATTTGCCTTTTTCTATTTATTTATATATTTTTTATTTGGGAAATTCAATTGGTTTTAATGAAATTTTAAAATAGCTTTTCATTTTTTCGTTTAATAGAAATTATAAATTAAAAAAATGTTCCTTTGAATGTCAGTTTATTGCTATGTTTATTGACAGTAGCATTTATTTTTGCGCAAATTTTAATTTTGAGCTTTCCGATAACAATAACAATTACAACCAAAGTTCTATAAACTATGTACTATAAGAGGATGATGTTTATAATTTTGAGTTTGTAAGTTATTCAGTTGACGACACCAGTTAGTGGTATAATTTAAAAATTTAAATCAGAATTGGTTTTGTCATATGAATGGTTCTAGCTTTATTTCATTGAACTTTTATGTAGCGCAAAAACAATGTAATTATAATTGTAATATAAAAACAGTTTTCAAAATCATTAATAATTATCACATATGCAAAAATTGCCGGATCGCTTAGGTTCCTCAAATTACAGTTATTTTAAATATAGTATTAAATTCAACTTTTATTCACCAGTTATTGTTGCATAAGCTTAGTAAACTTAATTGTAACTGTATTCCATTAGATGATTTCCAAATAGATGATACTTACTATAGACGAGACATCCCTTTTATTTATATTGTTTATCAATGACGTTGTGGATTGTTTCGAATATGCTAATTGTATTTTTTTTTGCTGACAATATGAATATGTTTGCTAACATTTCTAGTAGTTTGGATTGTTATGTTTTTCAACGTGATGTAAGCAATTTTTGTAATTGGTGTTCCACTAATCTTTTATGTTTGAATGTGGACAAATGTCAATTAATTACATATTTAAAATCTAGGCTTTCAGTAGCTTTTGACTATTTCTTAATTGACCACATCTTGAAAAGAGTTAACGTATTAAATGAGTTAGAAGTTATTTTTAGAGTGAACTTAACGTTCAATCATCAAATTGATGCAACTATCAACAAAGCCTATTCAATGTTAGGATTTATACAAAAAACTCACAAGACTTTCATGACACGTTAACTTTTAAGTAACATCTCAATTGTTCGCTTGCAAATCGAGTACGCAAGTGGTATATGGTCTCCTTTCTATGATTCTCATTCAAACAGAATGGAAAGCATTCAAAAGCAATTTTTGCTTTTTGTTCTAAGAAAATTACCATCGCTCGAGCATCGCGACTACAAACTTTCCGTTTATTTGACCAATGTTCTTTTTTAGATATTCAGACACTAGCCTCTAGTCGCAAAATAAATAAACTCAATCGTATATTGTTCACTGTTTTTTTTCAATTCTAAACCTCAAAACTTTTTGTAACAATATCACATTTATTTCCCAAACTTTTCTAACACTTTTTAGAGCCAACTTATCCAACTTCTCATTTTGTTCTTCAAACTAAAAGTTCTGATGCTGCGGTTGTTAATTAGATTTGACGTTTGGTTCATATATGAATATTTACGTTCTTCGTTGGCAGAAGAATAAAGGAAAGATACTAATTCTTGTGCAATTCTATAAATATTTTTAAATATTGAATGACCGATTTATTTTCTGGGAGCTGATATTATATTAAAATTTAGAAATATTACAATTTTTAAATTTTAGTAATTTTTTGTCGTCTGTTAAAGCGTGATATTCTAAATTAATTTGGAGCTTAATGTGACACCTTATTCTCAAAACCAATTTTAATTCTAAGTTAATGGCAAAATTGTCTATAAAACTTTCTAACATTGCATTTAAATTCTTGTCAATTTTTTTTCAGACAAAATTTCATCTTCAGAACCAAAATTAGACGTTATCTGACATAAATGATTGTCATGGAGGTCCAGTGATTTAATTGATGTTGAACCAATGTTTACCTTATAAATAAAATTAATATATGCACTCGAGTTCGCTCTAAGAAACTAATTTTAAATTGTGATATTACAGCCATTTACAAATACATTTGGATTTATTCCAAATATACCTTCCTTTGCACACCGTTATTTTTCCCTATCATTACAGAGCATTTCTCTGCTGTAATTCTCTTCTAATTCTATCAAGTTCGTTAATTTAATTCGATGTTCATTTATAAAGCCTACATCTAGAGCCTAACATTAAAATGACTTTCAAGAATTGCCAAATTTTTTGAAGAGGTACAATCTGTACTTTCGTCTATACATTATCGTCTATTAGAATATTACTAACGAGTAATATTGCGAATTCATAACTTGTATCTTCTTCCAAATTTGTTGGCCCTGTGACAGTTTTATAATGTGTTGTGCTTTACTACGATTTATAATAATTATTCATTATTTTGAAATCAGATGCAAATAGTTTTTGTATAACAAATCAATGTTACACCTGGCTCACAAATAAGTATAAGTGTACCTTTGGAACAAATTTTTTTTTTGAATTTAGCAAATTTACATTTACCTAAGCAACAGCTCAAAATTTAGTTTTCATAAATATAAAAAATCGACTTCAAGTGGCTATTCCGTTAGCCAAAAATTCAATTTAATTAACGTAAATTAAATTTTTTTTTCAATTTAGCTAAATTTGTTTTTAAATTATTTCTATGCAATTGAAAAATTTGCCAAAGCAATACAATTAATAATGTAATAAATTTAATAATAAATTAAGTTAAATGAACATTTGTAATAATTTTTAGTAAGCAATGTAATAAGTTTAGCAATTGTAAAAGTAAATGTAAATTTAGCAAATGTAGTGAAAAGTAGTTTAGCCAATATAAATAAATAAATTATTTAAGAGGATAGATGATAAATGAATGTAGATGACGTTATGGAATCTGCTGTTGGGGTTGCACTTATTTTGAGAAAGTTCGACCATTAGTTACTGCTCAAAAATATATATTAAGATTAACGCATTTCAAGAATAAATTGTTTTAATCGTGAACATTATTTAAACTGAGTACTATTCTACCGTTAAAACATCTGTATATCTATAAGTTTATGGATATATACTTTAGAAGAAGTGATAATCGTTATTTCAGTTGCCATAGTTACAAATTGCGAAAAAATATGTTGAACTTTTGTATTGTTACAAAATTCGTTCATTTCACTTTTTTAAAAAGTTCACTTTTATAATTATTTTTTAATTACACCTCCTACAATTTTTAAGAAGCTTCCACATACTAAATATAAAATTGTGACACAAAATTACACTTCTATGGCTACTTATAAAATAAAATAAACATATTTGTAACTAAACAAATCAAATATTAGGAAGCTGAAAACCCAATGATGATTTACTATTTTTAGTTTACCATTTGTAATTACAAAACCTACCTACAAATTTTTTTTTTGTTTCGCCACCTAATATATTTGTTTATATATTTTATCTTTCTGTTTTGACTTTTTTTTTCCTAGCTCCACATTAGAACAAATTTATAAGTATATTATGTATATACATAACTTTTTCACTTCATAAAACTAAATTGTAAAAGTTTTCTTTTTATTGTTTGGTTTATATGAAATTGGGACTATTGTGAGGTTGCAAAAGGATATATTTTATTTTATTTTTATTTCTGGTTTATGTATTGTATGTGTGTTAATACTATTACATTGATATATATATATATATATATATATATATATATATATATATATATATATATATATATATATATATATATATATATATATATATATATATATATATATATATATATATATATATATATATATATATATATATATATATATATATATATATATATATATATATATATATATATATATAAAGCATCTTTATTATATGTAGTTTTTTTAGGCCTTTTAGAATATGTGAGCATCACTTTTGTAATTAGTGAAAGTAATATGGGAATAGTAAATATTTTCTTATCACATTGTGCCATTGTTGCAATGGCTTTTCCCTAAAAAATAGCTATATTTAGAAAAAAGCACCCTGATTTATGAATGTATGAGAGATGATTAATGATATTTGAGAGGAGAATCCTGCGCATGATTTATGGCCACAAACGCGAACACTTACCGGGTTTTATTCAACCACGAGATCAGAAATTTAATGAAAATTCCTGACCTTGTTCAAGAAATAAAAGAACAGCGAGTACGGTGGCTCGGTCACGTGCTGCAAACCGATACTAAGCGGTTGGTGCAGTGATCTCTGAGGAGAGCCGCCATTTGGCAGGCGTATAGACTTGTCTTCTTCGGGTTGTCTAGAACAATACGAAGAACAAGCTTACGATCGTATCCATTGGAGCCATATTGTTGACTCGGTACGGGCCAATAATGGCCTGTAAAATTCGACGTAATCAATTTTATTACGTTTTCTTATAAAAATAAAATTGGAAAAAAAGTAACCTTAAGTATTCTTTAGTTTGATTAAGTATATTTTACTTCTCTCTCAATGTCTATTTTACATTTTCTTTTTTCTAATGTGTATATATTTTATGCTATTATTACAACTTTTTTTATTTCAGGAAAATTTTTAGTTTGAATTCTCGAGTATAATAAAAGGAAATTACCTTAATTTACATTTCCTTCTATGGATCTGTAACAAACGGTTTGCAAACCAATTATTAAACGTATTTTCATGTTAGTTTATCAAAGGAAAAATTAGAATCGGCTCGTTTTGTTATAAATATAGCAGTTTTTTCTATAACAGCTATTGTCAATATAACATAAGTCAAATCTGTATCTATGAATGATAATTGAAGGATATTCATAAAACTATAATACTTAATCGCCAACGGTCAATTAAATTTTAAATTATTGTTTGGAAATTGACTGACATAATATTCAGCTCTTGTTTCTGTAAATCTGAACAAAATTATAAGATATGTTGAGTTTCCCCAATTTCCGCTGAGCTACTCAATTGAGCTACTGAATTATCTGTATTTACCTCGTGTAGTTTTCGTATTAAAAAAACAGACACCAATTTTTTGTTAAGTTTTGTGACTTTCAGTTATTCTGTTACAAGATTATATATAAATTTATCTAAATTTATTTAAATTTACATATATATATATATATATATATATATATATATATATATATATATATATATATATATATATATATTTATATATATATATTTATATATATATATATATATATATATATATATATATATATATATATATATATATATATATATATATATAAATATCCTCTAAGCAAATTTTCGCAGTCTGTAATTGATAATTTTCAAAATCAGCATTTAACACTTGCTGAACATTAAATAAATCAGAGAAATGCTCCTTCAATGTGTTGAGCACTGTGTTATATTTAACTGTTTTCTGTATTATTAATTAACTCACTCACTTTTTTTTAGAAGAACTTCTTTTTCGAGTCTTTATATTTTCACAATTTCTTTATTTACGAATACTTTTTTCTTATTCTACTATTTTACAGTTAATCTTTTTACAACTACTTATTTCTACACTTATTGATTTTAATGAATCAATAGACCCGTATGTATATCCAATATACTTTCTTCCGGGTGATCTAATTTTACAATACAATTACAATATTTTTACTTCTGTAGAAGTTACTAAACTAAACATAAACAAAATAAACATAAATTAAAATAATTTCCGTACATTATAAATTGTGTCATGTTTCTAATGATTAAACGATTACATAATTACATTATGTCAATCACATTATGCATTGGAAACATACAACGTAACATATTAACTTATTAATATTACCTTGAACAAGTGTTAAAATATGAAAATATTAACCAGCGTTGAACTCTAATTAAATCTGCTTAACTTCATGCCCGCTGTATAAGGTAAATCACAACAACTGCATCGATGTTAACAAGGAGGTCTCGCATAGGGATAGACCTAGCTATAAAGGTACGGCACAGTTCGGTGACTTCTTTAAAGAAGGAACGAGAGCTGTGATCATTGCTGAGTTGTTGTGCTCTTAAGACGTTAGCCTTCCACCATTCACGCTTTTTATATCTGCAAATTACCTTGGCGATTCTCTCAGCAAGGACAGCGTTGTTCTTACGTACGATTGTAAAACGAATTAGGGCTTCTTTATAGGCTATATTCTGTTGTTCGACAGCAAGACTAAACTCCTTATCCATCTTATCATTTTAGGGTTTAATTTTTACAATACTTAGGTCGCCTGGGCAGCACTTAAAAACCTCCATTAGATCAATCATATCATCATAACAGTGGTTGATTTCCATAATACTACTGCTAACATGATTCTGATATTGTGCTGTCTCATCTTCGTTAACCAGATCTTCAGAATTGAAACGTAAGATCACCGATATGATCACACAAATTGGATGACCCGAGACCATCCTTTAGTAATTACCACTCGATGAATTTGACTGCGGGACGTCTTACGAGGACGTCTATGTTTCCAAGTTGATATTTTTATAAGGAAACAATGTGCTAACACAGTGAGGACATGGGCGATCGCAAAGTTCATCATTCTTACCCCATTATCGATTGCTAGCCGATCAGCTCATTTTGCTAGCCGGTCAGCTCAATCACTGTTCTGACGTTGTGTTCCGGTATGGATTCCATCAGATCATCCAAATTGTTTGAAAATGAGTCTTTATCTTTGGGTTGACTTACAACAGTAGGCGTATGAACACAATTGATTGACAGGTTGGCTAGTCGCATGTGTAAACGTAGCTTATACATACGATTCTCAACTGCTTTGAAATTCAAAATAGCCTTTTTCACCTGGGGCCCAAGGAGAAAACTAATACTAACATTTCCGGGGTCATCTCAAAGCTGATATAGGGCCGTTAAACGTGCCTGTTTTTTTTTAGAGGCGTTCCACTTATCGTTCCTAAAGTGAATTTTCGTTATCATAAGCGTGGGGTTGATATAATTTTTATCTATATATTTCCTTTTGTTGAACTTTCTAAAAATTTGGTTTTCTACGGATGTGGTTAGTCAGCCCAGCTATCTAAAAAAGCCTTTTATGGCAAGCCAATTTAAAGGATAATAAGCTCGTTTAGTAATAGTTTACGAGACATGGGAGAGTGCCCCCAATCAGTCATCAACACACTCATTATTGTTAAATGTGTATCAATTACATATTCAAAATAAAATCATTATTAAGCACAGAAAATGAATGATATAACCATTAAACAGACAAAATACCCAATTGTTATTAGAAGAAAATTGCTATAAATTTGATAAGTTAGTCGAAAAACTAACAGCAAAATAATCCACCAACGCTCTAAAAAATAAAGATTGTATAAAAAAAGTATTTAAAACGAAAATCACATGAAATAATTGTTAAACAGACAAAGTGCGCCATAATAAAGTTAAATGACTTACCAGTTCTCTTAATACACACAAAAATCTAAAATGCATATAAATTACACATTTAAAAAAATATTTAGGACGAAAATTAAATGAAATAACTATTGAACAGACAAAATACGTTACAACGTTAAGAGTGTTGTAATGTGTATTTTCTGTTTTGTCACTCAAAATTCTAATATGTGAATCATAGATTAAAACAAATTGTTTACCACTGACAAGTCTTGTACAGCCTCTATTATACAAACCGTATTCATTACATACTAATGTATCGTATTTTAACACTTCATTCGTATTGTAATGTAATTGTCGGTATATAATAGCGAATATAGTGTAAATAAATTAAAATATGCTTACTACAAAACAAAAGAGAGTAAAACTTGTTAAAAAACAATCAAATTTAAAAGGTAAAAAAGTAGAGAGTAAAATGCTCGTTTATAAATTTAGATTTCATGGTGTGCGACAGTAAAGAAAATATACTTTTATGTGATTATGAATTATTTTGATATTACTAACACTGATGCACTGTGAATGAGAATTTAAAAAAAAAAAAAAAATTGTTTTTTTTTTTATATGGAGTTTTACAGTACTATTACTGTAAAAGCAGTATGTAAAATGAGTAGAAAGCAGCGTGCACGAGAATTGAATACGGCTTTTATAATAGATAGGGTTTTGTGTAAAACTAACACTTAACACTATTACAAGCCGTGAAGCTTCAATACTTACGCAAATAACTACTAAATTGTATATGTATATATGTACATTGTAATTTTGTTATGCTCATTGATTCGTAAAAAAAATAAAATAAATGAATACGAAAGATAAAACAAATAGTAGTTATATTATTTATTAATGTTCGCCCATTAGCCAGCCTTCATGACTTATATAATTATACAATAGTGTTGGTTTTAGTACAGGGGACAAAATAACCGGTTAGTAATAGTATTGGTAAATCATATATTTATCTGGGAGTAAAATGATAAACATTCAAAACATATGGTTCATTTTGCCAATCAACAATTAGCTGTTTAGAAGAATTATCGTCTCTTTTAGGGCCTTCTAAAGTTTGCTTTGTAAGCCAAGGAGACAAATCTTACCATTAGGCACCATTAGGTCTTGCAGCAGCCATAAAACAAAGCCCTATTTTAATGCATGTATAATACAGAATTCAATTGCCTGATCATGACAGGGTTGTAGCATAAAACAAAATCATTAAAAAATGTTTTTGATTTTTGATCTAGATTTGATCTGTGACAGATTTTGTCGTATTATTGATGTCAAAAATATCAATTTTATGAAATCTAGATCACTTTTATGAAATCTTGCTTTTTAGTAAGATTTGTTGGTGTTACTCGTAAATTTTTTATTGTAGACGCCGCGCCATTTGTCATTAACTATATTAAAAACTACTAATTGTGATTTTTAAAAAGTATGTATTGTGAAATGTTAAAATAAATTTATTCTCCACTGCAACGACCAAAAAAAATTAATCTGTACTTCCATGTGTTATTGGAGACAAAAATCTGATTTTTTGACTGATAATAAAAAACGACATAAGCAAACAAGATGGGGGAAACCATTATTGAATTCGTAAAACGCCATTAATTTTTATACGATTAAAATTATTATAATCGAAATACAAGACAAAGCAACATTTAATTTTCATAAATCTATTTCCACATAAATATATTTTTGTATGAAAATAGTAATGCAAAATGCTGAATGTTACTCATTCCACAGCACAGCAGCAAGAAAAAAACTCTCTAGTATAGTATATAAGCATCAAAAATTTGACCCGATCATAACCGCTAGGCGTCTAAGTTTATGCAATATACAAATTTACATAAAAATTAGTGCATTCCGTCATTGAATAACCATGGTTATTCAATGATTCCGTCGCAAAAAAGATGAGAAAAAAACACAAATACAATCAAAGGAAACAATCAACACCATAATAAAATTGTATATTATACTGTGTGTACATTTACAAAATTCCCATTCGTTAACTCGAGGATACAGGAAATAATCCGGGTACAGGAAAAGTAAATTAAATAACCGTTAAAAAGACAAAACATGTCCCAAAACTCTCAATGCATATAGTCACACAAAATTCTAAAACTTTATATCAGTTGCTTTGAAATTTAATGATATAACGGCGAGATATAATCTTATAAAAATATTGTATAGTTATTAACAAATATATTCTCTCTACTTATTTCTAGGTTTATGAAATGTTCATGGCTGGATTTCAATTTCAAGTTATTTCACCACTATTCACATGTCACTGGGGTATTACCCGCAGTAGAAATCGTCCAGCATGGCGTGAACGACAGAACTATGCAAATCATAAACTATTTGATGGTTTCAAAAGAGAAGTGTTTGCACGATATAATAAAGAAACACTGCCAATAAAGGTACAACCAAAACAGGGAAATGTTAAAGAGAAATTAGAAAAGAAAAATACTAAATGAAAGAAATAAAAGAAAATCAATAACGTAATCACCTAATGTGTGATGAAATGAAGTTGTGATAATATAATTTTAATAAATTTTATAAAACAACACAAAAGTAAATTAGTCGGTACTATAATATTTTTTTTGTTGCTCAACCACTAACAATAATGTTTCTTACCAAAGCTTAGAGACAACATAAAATTACCCCAGAATACTATTCTATTCTTAAAGCTATGTTATAAGTTATAACTAACAATTTGCTCATAACTCAGCCAACCTATAATTGCTCAATGTTTATTTTTACAAATAACGAGGTATTAGTTTTTATTATTAATATTTTTAAATGTTACTCTCTGCATTTCATATAATTTATTTTAAAGTAACAATAAGCAAAATTACGTAGTAAAACACAACTTCAACATAAGAAATAATACTATAAAACAATTATATTTTATTAAGTTCTAAAATTGTAAAAAAAAACAATGGAATTAAACAGAAAATAATTTAATAAAAGATTTTTTTTTCTAAAAATTTTTAGAGAATATTATGCAAATAATAAGGTAAGTAGTTGGTGGTTTTCCAAGAGGAAAACTAATTATAAAAATTAAATGAGAAATGTTTTGGTTGATTAGTTGAAAAAAAAAGTGAATTTGTTTATTTTTATTTTTTTACAGACATTTTTTAGAAAATTACCATTTGTTGGGGTGTTTGTGTTACCTAATAATGGTAAGTCTTATAATTGACTTAGCCAATTTCAAATTTTAATTTGGAAAGTTCACCAGGTCAAGTGGCCTCGATCTGTGGAGTCTTCTTTCAACCACAGGATGATATATCATATATGGCGTTTATTAGGGTTCTGAATCATCTTTCATGATACTGAAGCTTTATTACGTGTTTTACGGCTTGTATTTTATTTCATCTTTGATGTATCCCAACCGTAGTTCTCCGTGAAGTTGCTAATTTCTTGTAAACTATTAAGTATTGATGTTGATATAAAGTACATGGTTTTGGAACAGCTATGTCATGTTGGCGTTTGTTTACTTAGTTCATCCCCAAAGTTGGATTTCTTAGGTTCATAGCAGCTTCAGAATTTAACAAAAAAAAAATAAAATTAACTTCAATATATTTTGTATGTTATAGCTGATTACGGACCGGAGTAATCTCAATACTAAATTTATTTAATTCAAAAAACTAATGAAAAATATTTGTTCTCTTTAAAAATCAATTTTTAAGAAAATCAAATATTTTTAATTAGTTTCTGAATTAAATTTTTTATTGTTATTACGGACCACTTCCATATAGGATTTCAGCTTAAACATATTAAATATATTGGCTGTAGTCGAATAGTCGACGTTTAATTATTTTTGTATACATAAGCTGTTGCTAATTTGTCAATTTCTATCATTAATGCCATATATATTTTATCGTGAAATCATTATTATTTTCCATTTTTTGAAAAACACAAGTGTAATTGACCCTTTAAACCAATATATTTTACCCTACCAGCCGATTTTGACAAATTTACTCACCAAAGAATTCGGACACTACTGGAAGTAAATGTGTACTAAAATTTCAATTTAATGTACTAAACGACTATTGGGCTGCAGCCATTGTAGTTAAAGTGAATAATTAAAAATTAGTTTTCGTTTTTCTGTGGGTAAAGCGCTTTACAGAGATTTGTTATTTTATATGAAAAAGCCATTTTTATTGCTGTATAAACGTTTTATTGCTGTATTAAAACCAACACAATTGTATATACAAGCCATGAAACAGCGATACTTACGCAACAAAAAACTACTAAATTTAGAATAAAAAAAAAAAAAAATGATTACGAAAGATGAAACAAATAGTAGTTAAATTTTTTAATAATATGTGTGTATTAGCCAGCCTTCACGGCTTGTAATATACAATAATGATGGTTTTGGCTGTATATATAAATTATAAACTATCAAAAAGTAAATAATTGTATGTATGTAACTGTGCCAAAAAATAAAAAGAAATTAAAATAAATTTACATCAGTGCTCTTACGCTAAAAACATGTTATCATAGTCGGTTGCATACAATGATAATATTTCTTATGAGTGCTTAGTGACAACCTGTCAAGTCAAAGGCAGACCGAAATTACTTTAAATTTAGTATACATTTGTTGTGAACTACATAAATCGAACCAAAAGCCACAAAACTATCTATGCTCCGTAAAAAAGTGATATAGTAATTACTCAAACATTCATAGATAATTTATTTAAATATTAGTAAATATCATCTAAAATCTTTGGTATAAAAGATACTTGTTAAAATACTTGATTACTACACCGCGGTCTCGAGTTCGATAATCTACCGTTGACCAACATTAATAAACAGACCGAATTGTGCGTAAACCAATGTTGGTTGGGCTGACATCCTACAACGTTCACAGACAGCTCCTAACAAGTGGATCAAAATGTCTCTTTAAAGACGAGGTAAAGGATTTTTACAGCCTATATTCCATAGTTATGGATCGCTTCCCATACTTCCTGTAGAAAAACTTACTTAAAAATGTATTTATTTTACACAAGTTGACCCAACAATAAATGTTGTGTTAACTTATTAGCTAAATCAAATTCAGTTATTTATTTTGATATCAAAATGAATTAAGTTTAATAAATGTACAAAAATCAAAATAAAATGTATTTTAATTACATTAAAATTAATGTAATTCACGTGGCAGCAAGACTTTTGCTTTGTTCAAGTGCCAATTCCTTACTTGACTAACAAATTGCAGCACATGAGGTATCACATGCCTTCGATCAAAAGTAAAGCCTGGTTTTGTATCTCCTTCTTCACCTCGAGCTTGGGGAACTGACACGAATTCGATGTAAAATGTATTCTGACATGTCATCCTTGTACTTGTTCCACAGTTCAAGTAGATTCGATGGAAAGTAAGTTGAAATAATGATAGCAAATAATATGCGAATCTGACTTGGAGATGCAGAAATAATTGTTTCAGCGATTGTTATGTCCCAATGATTATCGTTTTTAAGCAAATTGAGTTGATGACATACAGCACAAAATGTTGGGCATACTTCACCATTGACAGTTCAAAGTGATTCAAATGATGTCGGCCTACGAACATTCACCAGCAACAACCGCAAGTATAGAAGCATTCGTCATTCTTCGGATGAACTATGTTAATACGACAAAGATCATCAGCACTTCTGAATGATCAGGAACAGCATCGCCTTGCTTCCGATGTTAACATTTCTTCGATGAAACGTTCTAAGTGGCACCATGGCATCTCAGAGTAGAGAAATGTTCGTACAAACGAATTCTTTTGGTAAATCGAAAAGAAACTGGTCAATGTTGTCGCTGAAGGTGTTTCTGCACATTTAGCAATATATGATGCATTGAAATAAACTCGTTGAAAATTCTCCAGATACACCGCCAAATAAACAACGGTGGGATGACGTTCCTGAATGGGGAATGAGAATATACGGCAAATAACCTCATTGCAGCTCACATATCGACCCACTTGATATTTCATTGTTGGTATTGGAATTTTGAACGCCAAAAAGTGCCATATCGCTGCCTTTAATGCTATATTTGCAGATGTATTTGAGTAACGTCCTGAATTGCAATACTCCACGTTGCAATGCGCCTTGAATGTTTTCACTTTCGTTAGTTTTTATTTTTTAAAAAAGTGGTTGTGCGTAATTTCGTGAAAATTAAAAATTATTAAATAAAACAACAATAGAAAAATCATGAAAGAGGTGGCTTTGTATACGGATTTCAATTATTTTTATTTTCTTTTTTTTTATTTCTTGTGATTTTGTATGAGAAAATTAATTTTCTTCATAATTTTACTTTCGTGAATGTTTCCGATGTTTTAATAGTTATTCTGCTATTCGGGGTGGACACAAACCCAACAAAACAAAGATCACAAAAATCGGTCCGATCATTGCCATTAGAACATTGCCATAGACATAGAGGATGTGAAAATAAAAAAATATTAAAATACAAAATAATTCTCAATTTGTATTTGTTTGTTTGTTTGTTTATTTTCTATGCAATCTGTTTTGGGGCCGAAGGTCTTCCAACTCTTTCGCGGTTAATTAACGTCCTACTTTACGCCATTACTAGCTAAATCGAGGACGCGCGAATACAGGTTCACGTTTTTTCAAATATCCATCTGCACCTTGCATTGCTCCAGCCAGCCTGTACTGGCATGGACGATGGTTCGGCCCATGAATTCTGCACTCCAACGGAGGGTCATAGTTGTGTTCATCGTCATCACCGATCGTAATCAAGTGATGAAAAATCCATTTTGCAACCCTCCCCCGTTGGGATTCGAACCCGGTACTTCCCGTCCCAAACACTGCACCTTTAACCACTGCGCCAATTGCTCGGTCCATATTTGTATTTTCATTTTCACCTCAAAATTGATTTATCTTATTAAATTTTTCATTTTCAGTTGAAATCTTATTGCTATATTTGTATGTCTTTTCAGATGTGATTACTTTTTATGATGTATTAAAAAAGATAAACATGATGAACTTTATATTTTCCAATTCTGGTCGCATTTTATTTTATATTTATACGAATATTTTTTTGTGATATATGAATAAGTTGAGTTGGTCTACTCTCTACTCCTATATATAAAGTATATAGGAGGAGATTTTGTATTTTCACTTTAATTGTTCATGTGTCTTGGAGTGTTAGTTATATATACTGTTGTCAGTATTTTATTCTGGGCTTATTGTTGGTGAAATATTAGAACCCATTTTGCGGCAAAAGAACGTTTCCTGTTACTTTTTAATTTTTTTTTTGTTTTAGTCTAACAATAGAATGAGGACTAAGAAAATGAAACAAAAAAAATTAAATTTTGAAATATATTTTGAATGATTGTTACATCATAATTATTACAATAAATTATGTTGTAATCGATTTGAAGTTACTACACTTCTTTTTCACTACAACTTTATAGTTTATATAATATCAATGTTTCATATGGCTTTTGATTCATTTTAATGGTTTATTAAAATGTTTAAAAAGCAAATACAATTAAATGGTAATCATAAACATGACTTAATATAGTACTATTTAACTGTTTAATACAACGCTTACAGGATAGTTACTGTAATAGTATTCTGCTATTTTACTAATAAAATATTTTTCATTGACGGGTAATACCACAGTAGTGTAAAACCATATTACAATAGATCCTTGTTTAATTGCTTTGACCAAAACCTTCTATTATAAAAGTCGAATTCATCCAATATGTAGGTTATAGAATTTATTGAGATGTTCAAAACTATTAAAAAACCATTAGATCTATATTAGTGTTTATTTATAGAAATTGTCATAGAAGCCAAAAATATATTTTTTTAAATGATTTTTGAATGGTACTATCAAAACCCTCTACAATAAAAGCAATAAAAGTGTGCATTATTTATTGTAATTACAATAAATAATTACATGAACTCGGCTTGTATTAAAGAAGGTTTTGATGCATCGCATAATATTGTATTAGAATACAATATTATGCGATGCATCAAAACCTGATATACCAATCTAATTTTTGATACGTACCATATTACAATACTATAATAGTACTCGTAGTTAAAGAGAACTCGGTAAGTATCGTCATTATCGCGTTTGGAGTCATATATCATGATTTTTCTATCTAAATCGGTAATTTTTAACTGAAAAGTTTCTACACAAATTGTGTTAGAAAATATTATTAGTATATGTGTATGTCGCCTTTAGTTCTTGCAGATAGATTGATTCAAAATTTAAAAAGTGTTATTTATTATATCTATAACAGCTGTTTGGTAAAAAAATCTTTGGTTTGTCTCAAACAATTTTTCCTTTATTAATTTAAAAAAATGTTAATTTATGATCTAAATATCTTTTTTTATAAATGTAAATTTATACTAAACATTTTACCCAAAATATAATAATTTTTATCTAATATAATATATTTAATATGAAAGACATAAATTATTTTTCACATAAAAACATAAAAAAATGAATTATTCATAATTTATGACTAGTGGCTTGTCACCATCCCAAATTATGTTTACATTGCCCTGATTTAACATATAGTACAATCATTAATCCATAGTCACGTAGCTAAAAATTGGCCAAAAATCTGATCAAAACTTAACTTTCTAAAACTTTAATCGATAAATATGTATTAAATCATAATAAATATATGTACAGTTATTAAATACATAATATAACAAAATATAATAGAAAATAGGCTAATGTTAAAATATAACTTTGTCATGATGAAGATGGGGTGTTGTGGCAACCATGGCAAAAGAAAAACACTTATCCCAATCATCCAACATTAGAAGAAAACGATATAATTTTTACACCTGCCAAAACAAACTAACTAATGTTGATGGTATATAAGAATTCATGCGTTGAATATCTAAGACGGCGAGGGGTCGTAAAGTTTTTTCTTTATTGTATTCGTATTCATGATGTACGCTCTACAATTTTATTTCCTACTATGGGATCATCTACTCATGAGTTTGACTTTAATTCGATTTTATTTACCTCTATTGTATACAATTCTTCTATTGCGCCGTGTGCGTAACCTTTTAAGCAAATATAGCAAACCGAATTTGTATGCACACAAAGAGGTAAAACTAAATTTTCTCTTAAAATGTAAAATTACAAAATTTTAACATTTATATGATTCACATATGCAATTATTTATATATATATATATATATATATATATATATATATATATATATATATATATATATATATATATATATATATATATATATATATATATATATATATATATATATATATATATATATATATTATATATGTATATTTTATATATATATATATATATATATATATATATATATATATATATATATATATATATATATATATATAAATATATATATAAATATATATATATACAGCGATTCCATACGAAACCGATAAAAAAAACGGAAATTTTGTCCTGACCCCTTTAGATTTTGATGAAACTTTTCAAAAATGTTCTCTATGTTTAAAAAACACGAAAAAAGATTTTTGTTTTTTTTGCGGCAGTGTACTTTTTGACAGTGGCGCACGGCATTTTTCTTGATTTTTCTTGAAAATGGTAAATTTTGAATTCCTTTTTTTCAAAAACCACTTAACCGATTCGAATGTTTTATAACTCAAATGAAAGGGAATGAATGGATATTATAAATAACGGTACAATTATAATTTTTAAAAAATTGTTTATTAAAGAAAAAATGTGTTTTTTTTTTGAAAAATGTCATTTCCCGTTATTTTTTACTCCAACGAGTTATCAATTTATTTATTTTTTTCAAAGCTTATTGATGTATCAAACAAATATAAAAATACAAAAAGTATCTTATCTTTCATTTTTAAAATATGATCTGAATATTTTAAACCAAAAATCAAAAAAAATCTATCAAACTTTTTCTTTGATAATTTTTCTTGAATTGTTCACTAACTTACACTTTTGGCAATGCAATAAAACCCTAAATTGGTTGTTAATATAATCTTTATTATTCAATATCAAAAAGTTTTTGCTTTGAGCATAAAGTAAATTTTCTAATATCTAAAGAAGTCTTATTAATTGGACAAAATCTATGATATTTATGAGTACCTGCTATTTGTTTTACTGAGCTATATCTAATTTATTTTTAATTTTTAAATTTCTACCTAAAAAGAAATAAGGAACAGGTGTTCCACCACCCCTATTTTCATCTTTCTAAAATTAGGTCATTAACTAAAAAACGAACGAAACAATAATAAAAATGTCATTCAACACACCGAGGCACTACTACTTGTTGTATTGAATATTGATTGTATATTCAATGCAACACGAAATAATGGCCTGATTGTGACGAATGAGAACATAATCAAAAGCTCTCTGAATTTAAATTAAGTTTAGTTTAAGTTTAGTAACACATCCAACATTTCTTCGCTTTTTAATGATTTTTTTATCAGATAAATAAAATTTTAGCAGGACGCTTCTTTTAAGTTTTTAGGACAGTTGTGTTTTGACCGTAGCAGTTGACAGGTGTTAGCCACTGAAGCGGTCGGCGGATGACCGCTGAAGAAACCGTGGTTTAATGTGTAAATCTTCATGTATATGGTTTTTTATTATTGTTTTTTAAATACACGCTCTCCCAGCGGGTGATGGTTGCAGAAGAGATTTTTCCTGTTGAAGTGCAGAATCCATGAACCGGACCGTCGTCCATGTCAGTACAGGATGGCTAGAGCAATGCAATGTGCAGATGGATTTAAAAAAGCGAACTTGTATTCGTGCGTCCTCGATTTGGGTGGTGACAGCGTATGGTAGGACGTTAAAAATTAACCGCGAAAGAGTAGGGAGAGATTCGGCCCCAGAAAAGATAGCAGGGTTCAAACACAAAAAAAGGTTACAACCGACAATCGAAAGGAATAACTTTATCTCAAATCATCAGTTCGGATTTCGTCGTCAAAACTCAACAATACAACAAAAGGTTTGGCGTGAAGGACTTAATCATAAGTTAAGAAACCTCTTACCAATTATAATAGCTAAAATACTGGAATCATACTTAAAAGATAGATTCTTTAGAATTAAATTTGATGAAACTTATTCTGAATTGATAGAAATAAAAGCAGGTGTACTACAGGGCAGTGTATTAGGACCGATTTTATATTTACTATACACGCATGATTTACCTGAATTAGAAAACAAACCAGTGGCGACTTTTGCTGTTGCCACTGCGATCCTAGCTGTTTGAAAAACCAACTAAAAGTCAACACAAAAATTACAATCAGCTATCTCTTAATAATAGTGGCCCGATTTTGATGAATGATACCTTAATCAAAAGCTCTGGACATGAGCGATAATATTGCATCAAAATATTTTTACATTTCAACAAATAGTTTGTATGCCAAAAAATCAGCAAAGGGGTTAGCCTTTGCAAATTTGCGAATTTGATTGTATATTCGATACAGTACGTAATAGTGGCCCGAATTTGATGAATGATACCTTAATCAAAAGCTCTGGACATGAGCGATAATATTGCATCAACATATGTATACATTTCAACAAATAACTTGTATGCCAAAAAATCAGCAAAGGGGTTAGCCTTTGCAAATTTACGAATTTGATTGTATATTCGATACAGTACGTAATAGTGGTCCGATTTTGATGAATGATACCTTAATCAAAAGCTCTGGACATGAGCGATAATATTGCATCAACATATGTATACATTTCAACAAATAATTTGTATGCCAAAAAATCAGCAAAGGGGTTAGCCTTTGCAAATTTGAAAATTTGATTGTATATTCGATACAGTACGTAATAGTGGCCCGATTTTGATGAATGATACCTTAATCAAAAGCTCTGGACATGAGCGATAATATTGCATCAAAATATGTATACATTTCAACAAATAATTTGTAGGCCAAAAAATCAGCAAAGGGGTTAGCCTTTGCAAATTTACGAATTTGATTGTATATTCGTACAGTACGTAATAGTAGCGCGATTTTGATGAATGATACCTTAACCAAAAGCTCTGGACATGAGTGATAATATTGCATCAAAATATGTATACATTTTAACAAATAATTTGTATGCTGAAAAATCAGCAAAGGGGTTAGCCTTTGCAAATTTGCGAATTTGATTGTATATTCGATACAGTAATAATAGTGGCCCGATTTTGATGAATGATACCTTAATCAAAAGCTCTGGACATGAGCGATAATATTGCATCAAAATATTTTTACATTTCAACAAATAATTTGTATGCCAAAAAATCAGCAAAGGGGTTAGCATTTGCAAATTTGCGAATTTGATTGTATATTCGATACAGTACGTAATAGTGGCCCGATTTTGATGAATGATACCTTAATCAAAAGCTCTGGACATGAGCGATAATATTGCATCAAAATATGTATACATTTCAACAAATAATTTGTATGCCAAAAAAACAGCAAAGGGGTTAGCCTTTGCAAATTTACGAATTTGATTGTATATTCGATACAGTACTTAGTAGTGGCCCGATTTTGAAGAATGATACCTTAATCAAAAGCTCTGGACATGAGCGATAATATTGTTTCAAAATATGTATACATTTCAACAAATAATTTGTATGCCAAAACATCAGCAAAGGGGTTAGCCTTTGCAAATTTGCGAATTTGATTGTATATTCGATACAGTACGTAATAGTGGCCCGATTTTGATGAATGATACCTTAATCAAAAGCTCTGGACATGAGCGATAATATTGCATCAACATATGTATACATTCCAACAAATAATTTGTATGCCAAAAAATCAGCACAGAGGTTAGCCGTTGTAAATTTGCGAATTTGATTGTATATTCGATACAGTACGTAATAGTGACCCGATTTTGATGAATGATACCTTAATCAAAAGCTCTGGACATGAGCGATAATATTGCCTCAAAATATGTATACATTTCAACAAATAATTTGTATGCCAAAAAATCAGCAAAGGGGTTAGCCTTTGCAACTTTACGAATTTGATTGTATATTCGATACAGTACGTAATAGTGGCCCGATTTTGATGAATGATACCTTAATCAAAAGCTCTGGACATGAGCGATAATATTGCATCAAAATATGTATACATTTCAACAAATAATTTGTATGCCAAAAAATCAGCAAAGGGGTTAGCCTTTGCAAACTTGATTGTATATTCGATACAGTAAGTAATAGTGGTCCGATTTTGATATATGATACCTTAATCAAAAGCTCTGGACATGAGCGATAATATTGCATCAAAATATGTATACATTTCAACAAATAATTTGTATGCCAAAAAATTAGCAAAGGGTTAGCCTTTGCAAATTTACGAATTTGATTGTATATTCGATACAGTACGTAAAAGTGGCCCGATTTTGATGAATAATACCTTAATCAAAAGCACTGTAAATGAGCGATAATATTGCATCAAAATATGTATACATTTCAACAAATAATTTGTATGCCAAAAAATCAGGAAAGAAGGGTCTAGCGATAATATTGCATCAAAATATGTATACATTCCAACAAATAATTTGTATGCCAAAAAATCAGCAAAGGGGTTAGCCTTTGCAAATTTACGAATTTTATTGTATATTCGATACAGTACGTAATAGTGGCCCGATTTTGAAGAATGATACCTTAATCAAAAGCTCTGGACATGAGCGATAATATTGCATCAAAATATGTATACATTTCAACAAATAATTTGTATGTCAAAAAATCAGCAAAGGGGTTAGCCTTTGCAAACTTGCGAATTTGATTGTATATTCGATACAGTAAGTAAAAGTGGCCCGAATTTGATGAATGATACCTTAATCAAAAGCTCTGGACATGAGCGATAATATTGCATCAACATATGTATACATTTCAACAAATAATTTGTATGCCAAAAAATCAGCAAAGGGGTTAGCCTTTGCAAATTTGCGAATTTGATTGTATATTCGATACAGTACGTAATAGTGGCCCGATTTTGATGAATGATACCTTAATCAAAAGCTCTGGATATGAGCGATAATATTGCATCAAAATATGTATACATTTCAACAAATAATTTGTATGCCAAAAAATCAGCAAAGGGGTTAGCCTTTGCAAATTTGCGAATTTGATTGTATATTCGATACAGTACGTAATAAAGGCCCGATTTTGATGAATGATACCTTAATCAAAAGTTCTGGACATGAGCGATAATATTGCATCAAAATATGTATACATTTCAACAAATAATTTGTATGCTAATAAATCAGCAAAGGGGTTAGCCTTTGCAAATTTGCGAATTTGATTGTATATTCGATACAGTACGTAATAGTGGCCCGATTTTGATGAATGATACCTTAATCAAAAGCTCTGGACATGAGCGATAATATTGCATCAAAATATGTATACATTTCAACAAATAATTTGTATGCCAAAAAATCAGCAAAGGGGTTAGCCTTTGCAAATTTGCGAATTTGATTGTATATTTGATACAGTACGTAATAGTGGTCCGATTTTGATGAATGATACCTTAATCAAAAGCTCTGGACATGAGCGATAATATTGCATCAACATATGTATACATTTCAACAAATAATTTGTATGCCAAAAAATCAGCAAAGGGGTTAGCCTTTGCAAATTTGATTGTATATTCGATACAGTACGTAATAGTGGCCCGATTTTGATAAATGATGCCTTAATCAAAAGCTATATGAGGACATGAGCGATAATATTGCATCAAAATATGTATACATTTCAACAAATAATTTATATGCCAAAAAATCAGCAAAGAAGTTAGCCTTTGCAAATTTGCGAATTTGATTTTATATTCGATACAGTACGTAATAGTGACCCGATTTTGATGAATGATACCTTAATCAAAAGCTCTGGACATGAGCGATAATATTGCATCAAAATATGTATACATTTCAACAAATAATTTGTATGCCAAAAAATCAGCAAAGGGGTTAGCCTTTGCAAATTTGCGAATTTGATTGTATGTTCAATACAGTACGTAATAGTGGCCCGATTTTGATGAATGATACCTTAATCTAAAGCTCTGGACATGAGCGATAATATTGCATCAAAATATGTATACATTTCAACAAATAATTTGTATGCCAAAAAATCAGCAAAGGGGTTAGCCTTTGCAAATTTGCGAATTTGATTGTATATTCGATACAGTACGTAATAGTGGCCCGATTTTGATGAATGATACCTTAATCAAAAGCTCTGGATATGAGCGATAATATTGCATCAAAATATGTATACATTTCAACAAATAATTTGTATGCCAAAAAATCAGCAAAGGGGTTAGCCTTTGCAAATTTGCGAATTTGATTGTATATTCGATACAGTACGTAATAGTGGCCCGATTTTGATGAATGATACCTTAATCAAAAGATCTGGACATGAGCGATAATATTGCATCAAAATATGTATACATTTCAACAAATAATTTGTATGCCAAAAAATCAGCAAAGGGGTTAGCCTTTGCAAACTTGCGAATTTGATTGTATATTCGATACAGTAAGTAAAAGTGGCCCGAATTTGATGAATGATACCTTAATCAAAAGCTCTGGACATGAGCGATAATATTGCATCAACATATGTATACATTTCAACAAATAATTTGTATGCCAAAAAATCAGCAAAGGGGTTAGCCTTTGCAAATTTGCGAATTTGATTGTATATTCGATACAGTACGTAATAGTGGCCCGATTTTGATGAATGATACCTTAATCAAAAGCTCTGGATATGAGCGATAATATTGCATCAAAATATGTATACATTTCAACAAATAATTTGTATGCCAAAAAATCAGCAAAGGGGTTAGCCTTTGCAAATTTGCGAATTTGATTGTATATTCGATACAGTACGTAATAAAGGCCCGATTTTGATGAATGATACCTTAATCAAAATGTCTGGACATGAGCGATAATATTGCATCAAAATATGTATACATTTCAACAAATAATTTGTATGCTAATAAATCAGCAAAGGGGTTAGCCTTTGCAAATTTGCGAATTTGATTGTATATTCGATACAGTACGTAATAGTGGCCCGATTTTGATGAATGATACCTTAATCAAAAGCTCTGGACATGAGCGATAATATTGCATCAAAATATGTATACATTTCAACAAATAATTTGTATGCCAAAAAATCAGCAAAGGGGTTAGCCTTTGCAAATTTGCGAATTTGATTGTATATTTGATACAGTACGTAATAGTGGTCCGATTTTGATGAATGATACCTTAATCAAAAGCTCTGGACATGAGCGATAATATTGCATCAACATATGTATACATTTCAACAAATAATTTGTATGCCAAAAAATCAGCAAAGGGGTTAGCCTTTGCAAATTTGATTGTATATTCGATACAGTACGTAATAGTGGCCCGATTTTGATAAATGATGCCTTAATCAAAAGCTATATGAGGACATGAGCGATAATATTGCATCAAAATATGTATACATTTCAACAAATAATTTATATGCCAAAAAATCAGCAAAGAAGTTAGCCTTTGCAAATTTGCGAATTTGATTTTATATTCGATACAGTACGTAATAGTGACCCGATTTTGATGAATGATACCTTAATCAAAAGCTCTGGACATGAGCGATAATATTGCATCAAAATATGTATACATTTCAACAAATAATTTGTATGCCAAAAAATCAGCAAAGGGGTTAGCCTTTGCAAATTTGCGAATTTGATTGTATGTTCAATACAGTACGTAATAGTGGCCCGATTTTGATGAATGATACCTTAATCTAAAGCTCTGGACATGAGCAATAATATTGCATCAAAATATGTATACATTTCAACAAATAATTTGTATGCCAAAAAATCAGCAAAGGGGTTAGCCTTTGCAAATTTGCGAATTTGATTGTATATTCGATACAGTACGTAATAGTGGCCCGATTTTGATGAATGATACCTTAATCAAAAGCTCTGGATATGAGCGATAATATTGCATCAAAATATGTATACATTTCAACAAATAATTTGTATGCCAAAAAATCAGCAAAGGGGTTAGCCTTTGCAAATTTGCGAATTTGATTGTATATTCGATACAGTACGTAATAGTGGCCCGATTTTGATGAATGATACCTTAATCAAAAGATCTGGACATGAGCGATAATATTGCATCAAAATATGTATACATTTCAACAAATAATTTGTATGCTAATAAATCAGCAAAGGGGTTAGCCTTTGCAAATTTGCGAATTTGATTGTATATTCGATACAGTACGTAATAGTGGCCCGATTTTGATGAATGATACCTTAATCAAAAGCTCTGGACATGAGCGATAATATTGCATCAAAATATGTATACATTTCAACAAATAATTTGTATGCCAAAAAATCAGCAAAGGGGTTAGCCTTTGCAAATTTGCGAATTTGATTGTATATTTGATACAGTACGTAATAGTGGTCCGATTTTGATGAATGATACCTTAATCAAAAGCTCTGGACATGAGCGATAATATTGCATCAACATATGTATACATTTCAACAAATAATTTGTTTGCCAAAAAATCAGCAAAGGGGTTAGCCTTTGCAAATTTGATTGTATATTCGATACAGTACGTAATAGTGGCCCGATTTTGATAAATGATGCCTTAATCAAAAGCTATATGAGGACATGAGCGATAATATTGCATCAAAATATGTATACATTTCAACAAATAATTTATATGCCAAAAAATCAGCAAAGGAGTTAGCCTTTGCAAATTTGCGAATTTGATTTTATATTCGATACAGTACGTAATAGTGACCCGATTTTGATGAATGATACCTTAATCAAAAGCTCTGGACATGAGCGATAATATTGCATCAAAATATGTATACATTTCAACAAATAATTTGTATGCCAAAAAATCAGCAAAGGGGTTAGCCTTTGCAAATTTGCGAATTTGATTGTATGTTCAATACAGTACGTAATAGTGGCCCGATTTTGATGAATGATACCTTAATCTAAAGCTCTGGACATGAGCGATAATATTGCATCAAAATATGTATACATTTCAACAAATAATTTGTATGCCAAAAAATCAGCAAAGGGCCTTTGCAAATTTGATTGTGTATTCGATACAGTACGTAATAGTGGCCTGATTTTGATGAATGATACCTTAATCAAAAGCTCTGGATATGAACGATAATATTGCATCAAAATATGTATACATTTCAACACATATTTTGTATACCAAAAAATCAGCAAAGGGGTTAGCCTTTGCAAATTTGATTGTATATTCGATACAGTACGTAATAGTGACCCGATTTTGATGAATGATACCTTAATCAAAAGCTCTGGACATGAGCGATAATATTGCATCAAAATATGTATACATTTCAACAAATAATTTGTATGCCAAAAAATCAGCAAAGGGGTTAGCCTTTGCAAATTTGCGAATTTGATTGTATGTTCAATTTAGTACGTAATAGTGGCCCGATTTTGATGAATGATACCTTAATCTAAAGCTCTGGACATGAGCGATAATATTGCATCAAAATATGTATACATTTCAACAAATAATTTGCATGATTAAAAATCAGCAAAGGGGTTAGTCTTTGCAAATTTGCGAATTTGATTGTATATTCGATAGAGTACGTAATAGTGGATCTATTATGATGAATGATACTTTAATCAAAAGCTCTGGACATGAGCGATAATATTGCATCAAAATATGTATACATTTCAACAAATAATTTGTATGCCAAAAAATCAGCAAAGGGGTTAGTCTTTGCAAATTTGCGAATTTGATTGTATATTCAATACAGTACGTAATAGTGGCCCGATTTTGATGAATGATACCTTAATCTAAAGCTCTGGACATGAGCGATAATATTGCATCAAAATATGTATACATTTCAACAAATAATTTGTATACCAAAAAATCAGCAAAGGGGTTAGCCTTTGCAAATTTGCGAAATTGATTGTATATTCGATACAGTACGTAATAGTGGCTTGATTTAAATGAATGATACCCTAATCGAAAGCTCTGGACATGAGCGATAATATTGCATCAAAATATGTATACATTTCAACAAATAATTTGTATGCCAAAAAATCAGCAAAGGGGTTAGCCTTTGCAAATTTGCGAAATTGATTGTGTATTCGATACAGTACGTAATAGTGGCTTGATTTAAATGAATGATACCTTATTCAAAAGCTCTGGATATGAGCGATAATATTGCATCAAAATATGTATACATTTCAACAAATAATTTGTATTACAAAAAATCAGCAAAGGGGTTAGTCTTTGCAAATTTGAGAATTTGATTGTATATTCGATGCAGTACGTAATAGTGGACCGATTTTGATGAATGATACCTTAGTCTAAAGCTCTGGACATGAGCGATAATATTGCATCAAAATATGTATACATTTCAACAAATAATTTGTATGCCAAAAAATCAGCAAAGGGGTTAGCCTTTGCAAATTTGCGAATTTGATTGTATATTTGATACAGTACGTAATAGTGGTCCGATTTTGATGAATGATACCTTAATCAAAAGCTCTGGACATGAGCGATAATATTGCATCAACATATGTATACATTTCAACAAATAATTTGTATGCCAAAAAATCAGCAAAGGGGTTAGCCTTTGCAAATTTGATTGTATATTCGATACAGTACGTAATAGTGGCCCGATTTTGATAAATGATGCCTTAATCAAAAGCTATATGAGGACATGAGCGATAATATTGCATCAAAATATGTATACATTTCAACAAATAATTTATATGCCAAAAAATCAGCAAAGAAGTTAGCCTTTGCAAATTTGCGAATTTGATTTTATATTCGATACAGTACGTAATAGTGACCCGATTTTGATGAATGATACCTTAATCAAAAGCTCTGGACATGAGCGATAATATTGCATCAAAATATGTATACATTTCAACAAATAATTTGTATGCCAAAAAATCAGCAAAGGGGTTAGCCTTTGCAAATTTGCGAATTTGATTGTATGTTCAATACAGTACGTAATAGTGGCCCGATTTTGATGAATGATACCTTAATCTAAAGCTCTGGACATGAGCAATAATATTGCATCAAAATATGTATACATTTCAACAAATAATTTGTATGCCAAAAAATCAGCAAAGGGGTTAGCCTTTGCAAATTTGCGAATTTGATTGTATATTCGATACAGTACGTAATAGTGGCCCGATTTTGATGAATGATACCTTAATCAAAAGCTCTGGATATGAGCGATAATATTGCATCAAAATATGTATACATTTCAACAAATAATTTGTATGCCAAAAAATCAGCAAAGGGGTTAGCCTTTGCAAATTTGCGAATTTGATTGTATATTCGATACAGTACGTAATAGTGGCCCGATTTTGATGAATGATACCTTAATCAAAAGATCTGGACATGAGCGATAATATTGCATCAAAATATGTATACATTTCAACAAATAATTTGTATGCTAATAAATCAGCAAAGGGGTTAGCCTTTGCAAATTTGCGAATTTGATTGTATATTCGATACAGTACGTAATAGTGGCCCGATTTTGATGAATGATACCTTAATCAAAAGCTCTGGACATGAGCGATAATATTGCATCAAAATATGTATACATTTCAACAAATAATTTGTATGCCAAAAAATCAGCAAAGGGGTTAGCCTTTGCAAATTTGCGAATTTGATTGTATATTTGATACAGTACGTAATAGTGGTCCGATTTTGATGAATGATACCTTAATCAAAAGCTCTGGACATGAGCGATAATATTGCATCAACATATGTATACATTTCAACAAATAATTTGTTTGCCAAAAAATCAGCAAAGGGGTTAGCCTTTGCAAATTTGATTGTATATTCGATACAGTACGTAATAGTGGCCCGATTTTGATAAATGATGCCTTAATCAAAAGCTATATGAGGACATGAGCGATAATATTGCATCAAAATATGTATACATTTCAACAAATAATTTATATGCCAAAAAATCAGCAAAGGAGTTAGCCTTTGCAAATTTGCGAATTTGATTTTATATTCGATACAGTACGTAATAGTGACCCGATTTTGATGAATGATACCTTAATCAAAAGCTCTGGACATGAGCGATAATATTGCATCAAAATATGTATACATTTCAACAAATAATTTGTATGCCAAAAAATCAGCAAAGGGGTTAGCCTTTGCAAATTTGCGAATTTGATTGTATGTTCAATACAGTACGTAATAGTGGCCCGATTTTGATGAATGATACCTTAATCTAAAGCTCTGGACATGAGCGATAATATTGCATCAAAATATGTATACATTTCAACAAATAATTTGTATGCCAAAAAATCAGCAAAGGGCCTTTGCAAATTTGATTGTGTATTCGATACAGTACGTAATAGTGGCCTGATTTTGATGAATGATACCTTAATCAAAAGCTCTGGATATGAACGATAATATTGCATCAAAATATGTATACATTTCAACACATATTTTGTATACCAAAAAATCAGCAAAGGGGTTAGCCTTTGCAAATTTGATTGTATATTCGATACAGTACGTAATAGTGACCCGATTTTGATGAATGATACCTTAATCAAAAGCTCTGGACATGAGCGATAATATTGCATCAAAATATGTATACATTTCAACAAATAATTTGTATGCCAAAAAATCAGCAAAGGGGTTAGCCTTTGCAAATTTGCGAATTTGATTGTATGTTCAATTTAGTACGTAATAGTGGCCCGATTTTGATGAATGATACCTTAATCTAAAGCTCTGGACATGAGCGATAATATTGCATCAAAATATGTATACATTTCAACAAATAATTTGCATGATTAAAAATCAGCAAAGGGGTTAGTCTTTGCAAATTTGCGAATTTGATTGTATATTCGATAGAGTACGTAATAGTGGATCTATTATGATGAATGATACTTTAATCAAAAGCTCTGGACATGAGCGATAATATTGCATCAAAATATGTATACATTTCAACAAATAATTTGTATGCCAAAAAATCAGCAAAGGGGTTAGTCTTTGCAAATTTGCGAATTTGATTGTATATTCAATACAGTACGTAATAGTGGCCCGATTTTGATGAATGATACCTTAATCTAAAGCTCTGGACATGAGCGATAATATTGCATCAAAATATGTATACATTTCAACAAATAATTTGTATACCAAAAAATCAGCAAAGGGGTTAGCCTTTGCAAATTTGCGAAATTGATTGTATATTCGATACAGTACGTAATAGTGGCTTGATTTAAATGAATGATACCCTAATCGAAAGCTCTGGACATGAGCGATAATATTGCATCAAAATATGTATACATTTCAACAAATAATTTGTATGCCAAAAAATCAGCAAAGGGGTTAGGCTTTGCAAATTTGCGAATTTGATTTTATATTCGATACAGTACGTAATAGTGACCCGATTTTGATGAATGATACCTTAATCAAAAGCTCTGGACATGAGCGATAATATTGCATCAAAATATGTATACATTTCAACAAATAATTTGTATGCCAAAAAATCAGCAAAGGGGTTAGCCTTTGCAAATTTGCGAATTTGATTGTATGTTCAATACAGTACGTAATAGTGGCCCGATTTTGATGAATGATACCTTAATCTAAAGCTCTGGACATGAGCGATAATATTGCATCAAAATATGTATACATTTCAACAAATAATTTGTATGCCAAAAAATCAGCAAAGGGCCTTTGCAAATTTGATTGTGTATTCGATACAGTACGTAATAGTGGCCTGATTTTGATGAATGATACCTTAATCAAAAGCTCTGGACATGAGCGATAATATTGCATCAAAATATGTATACATTTCAACAAATAATTTGTATGCCAAAAAATCAGCAAAGGGGTTAGGCTTTGCAAATTTGCGAATTTGATTTTATATTCGATACAGTACGTAATAGTGACCCGATTTTGATGAATGATACCTTAATCAAAAGCTCTGGACATGAGCGATAATATTGCATCAAAATATGTATACATTACAACAAATAATTTGTATGCCAAAAAATCAGCAAAGGGGTTGTTAGCCCTTGCAAATTTGCGAATTTGATTGTATATTCGATACAGTACGTAATGGTATAAGTCCAATTGTGTTTTTCTGTATATGGCCACTGCAATGTCTTTGCGGACTCTTTCGGGTAGTGAAAATTGATGATGTCTGACACGGTACGAGCAGAAACTGATGGTATAAATAAACCTTTAACCATTTATGTTCATTGTTTAATATTTTTTTGTTTTAGAAAAGATATAAAAATTCAAACTATGTTTATGGGAAGAAAGAAAATCTGAAAACTCAACAAAATGCTAATCAATATAAAATAAATGTAATAATATTATAAAACGAATTTTTTTTTTTGGTTATTATTAAGCTTCTATAAAAGCTCATAAAAAAATTTCTCAGAAAAAACTTTTTATAAACTGGTTTGCTTGTTGTTATCAAGAATGTAATATTAATAAACAAAATTGAATATGTTTTGGTAATAATTTCGTTTTCTCTTTTGTTATTTGATTATTTTGGATAATAAAATATATTTTTACCCAAATATAATATAAATTTCCCTCTTTATTTATATATTCAAAAAACCTATTTAGCAATAAGTAATCATATTAATGAAATAAATGAAGACACTTTAATTTATAGCAAAGTGATACGATAAAATATAATAGTGGTTTCGTTTCTTGTTGTGACAAGCAGTAATGAAACATATTAAATATTGCTTTTGATTTTGGCTAAAAAAAAAAGTTTTGTCAATAATATACATATTTAAAATTTGAGACAGTTGATTTGTTTAGAGTTTATATGGTTTTTTTTTAAATAATATACTTAACTCTATTTAATTTGTTATCCAAAGTAAATAATTATACAAATAATCCAATGATTATTTAAAACGAAATGTAACGTAATAGACCAAATATACAAAAATGAACGACAATGATTGAAATAATTATTTATTGAATTTCTTCTCGGCGGAACCCAGTTTTAATTTAAATTAAAAGAAAAAAATAATTTTAGATTTAATAGAAATTTAATTTTTATTTATTTCGATTTGAATTCTAGATCATTTCAAAGAATAACTAAGAGCAATTATATATATAAGACAACAATAATTATAATTAAAAATTCTGAAATTGACTAAAATGAACAAAAATAGGTAGTTACATAATAAAATAAAAATAGAACTATTATTACATCAAAACGAACTAAATTTTAGACTAAGATTCATTTCAAAAACGAAAATTGATAAATAATGTAATAAACTATGTCTTATGAGTTTTGGCACTTGACTTGATTTATGTTAAAGCGGCAAAAGTCCTCGAATAAGGATTGCTTCAATTTGTTTAAAAAAGGTAATAAGCTCTTTGTAGTTCAAAACTACTCTGCGAATATGATATTTACACGATTTCACAGAGGCCTCTCATAAGCCACAAAATTTTAGAGCAGCAGGTGGTCACATAAAATGTCATTTGGTACCTTGCTGGATATTCCATTACTTAACTCGCTTCTTACTCATTCTAATTTTAACTGTTCAGCTAATTCAAGTAGTTGTTTTTGAGCTCCTAAGATATTGGACCAATTATCCGAAAATATCTCACTGCAAATACCACATGGATTGAAACAATTTTTTGGTAACAATTTTATGACACTGTTGAATATTTGAGTCAATGTGTTGATTACTTCATTGCCACATTAACTGTTGTGGCGGTAGATTCTTTAGGTTCTACGATATTGTCTATGCCAATAATTTGATCTGGGAAATGAATTGGTTTGGATTGTAACCAAGTTGGTTCTTGCCATCCCAGGTAGCAATTCTTTATATGTTATTCCGCATTAGGTGCAGTCAGCCGGATTTTGTTGCGACGATACATGAAACCATTGATTTTGACTTATATAAGTGAATATTATACCTGGCTGTGTACAAGAATAGTAGAGGTTTTGATTCAAACTCTAACGATTTAACTGTTGACTGTAATAATTTAACCGCAGTAAGGCTGTAGCGCACAATTCAAGTTTTGGAATTGTTACAAGAGGCGCTACTTTTGATTTCACTGCTACCAATGTCACTTTCACATCATCATTCGGAAGCACTATTCTTGTAAGGTGTACCGCGGCATATGCAGCATCTTTTTGGTTCAATATGTTAAACGTCAATTGATCTTGGTAGATTTGTTTCAGGAATAACTCTAGATATTTTTTAGTTTATTAAAAAATATTGATGTAGATATTGATATATTTATTAAATTCGAAATATAATACCCGACAGTTTGTGGCATACATCTTTACAAATTTATTTAAAATAATCAATCCCACTAGCCGGGTTTGTCTTTATGCTATTTATTATGTTTTCGACTACCACTTGATTGACTTTATATAAAGAAAAAGGTTATATTATATTATAAGAATGTTTTTCGGTAGGATCACTCATTCCTTTCGTAATATCAGAAATTACTGTAATAAAATAGCTCAAAGCTCTTTAGGTTTACTTAAGCAACTTCTAAATGTGTCCCTATAATATAATTTTCTTGCTTCTGTAATTTTATTTCTAACTAGTGTTAAATAATGCTTATATTGCGATGTTATGTATCGTTGCGTAGCAAATTGGCTTGACAAGAACTCTTGCGATCCTTTGATTTCGATCATTGTCTTATCCAGATATTTTATTGAAACAGTTTCGAATGCATTTTAAATACTCATGTCGTTCATCATTAAATCTAATTATTTATAAAACAATTTTAAACTTGTAAACATTATTATTAATATAGTTTTTTAATATTTATCTTTGTATAGTTTTTAAATATTGGTGCATTAACTTAAACTGAAAATCGAGAATTAATATCAATTTCTAATTTATTATTTACAATTTAATTATTACATATTATTTTTATTCTGTTAAAAGAGTTATTTTCTATGATCTGGGTGGGTGCTGATTCTTTAAAAAATAAGATAATGTGTAAACGTTAAAAGTACAGTAGAACTAGTAAGCTTCGATGAAACTAAATAATTTACAATTTATATGTACACTCAAAGGTCACTAGTTTACTGTACTTTTAACCTTTACACATTATCATATTTTTTACAAAATAAGGGTGCTGAACACTTGACGTTTAGCGATATTTAATGAAGTATAGTTTGCTCTGAAGGTCATAGTCGATTTTAAGTATTTTCTCTAAGGCACACAATAGATAAGTCGCTTGTCTTAAGGAATTGCCTAATTTAACTGGGTTTTGCATAACTCGATTAAGCTTCATTTCGAATTTTTCAATACAGTGTAAAACATCTTTTGAATATTGTTGCGTTGATAAAATGTCCTCTATCTACCAAAAATGTCTTAATGATTTAATTTGGTATTTTGTGCTATGGCATTATTTGCTCGACTGATAATTCTCCATATTCCAGGATATTAAAAAAATGGTCACATCCTAATTGAATATAAACAGCTCCTCTTTTATTATAATTGAGGTCATCCATATGTATATGTATACTCAGTATTATTATAATGCTACCACCTTTACTTTATATCACTTATTTAATCTTGATCTTAACTCAATTGTCGAAACCCCCTATAGAATAACTAGTATTCGTTTTATTTATTGTGTCAATTAAAATTCTAGAATTTAAACGAGAAAATCCCAATGCCTTATTCAATTTACTACGCAATTATGGAACTATTTAATAACAAGCTCAACTGTTTCTGGTATATAGTTATATTATTAAATAAAATTGGAGAATATCATTCAATTTCTCTACCCGATAGCCATATTGTGCTTACCATTAAATAACAATAGTTATCTAAATGTAAATTATAATTATTACTGATGAGAAACAGAATATTAATGTTTTTAATTATTGATATTTTGTTAAATAACAAAAATTATCATTCATATACCAGTTATCTGTTTAACAATGAAAAATAATTAAAATTTTACATAATTTTGGTTTTATCAGACAATCAATTAAATTAATTCAATTAACATAATTGTAATAATTGTTTTTGAAATGTTAAATAATAATATCGTTGTTTTTATCTTTTTTGATACAATTATAAACTATGACATAAAAGAATAAACGTCTGGTTTCTGGTAAAGATACTGGTTTAGTTGGCTTAATCATTGCAGATTGTGCATCCGATTTTTTAAACCAACAAATTCAATTTTTGACATGATTCCAATAAATTCTATATCAAAGCTTTTGAATAATAGTTTGAATTTGTAAAATCTATCAAATCTGATTAAAATAAATGTAAAATTTAAAACCTTTTTTTATAAATCAAACAGATTTTAAAATTTCATCGCCTGATAAAATAAAATCATATATTTTTTCAGTCTTTTCACAAAGACTGAAAAATATATTGACGTCATTTATCGGTTGGCTGTGCTTTCATTCATGTGGCATGTTTCAAATTGCAGATTAATTTACATATAATCTAGTAAATACGTAATCAGGAAACCTATTATATCACATCTGTGAATCAGAACCAGTTGATATACTAGTTAGAGTGGCTTTTACTCATTGATCATGAACGTTGGGCATATTTTTGAAGTGAGAGTCGTTAAACTAAACATTATATCGTCTGTCTTGTAGTTGGGCTCCTGTTGTTTTAAAGTATGGGTACATACTTACAATGGGTACTAACATTTTAACATAAAATAATAACCAGTATGTTTAAATGTTTTTCTAATTGGTGGATTAATTTTTTTATTTTTTTAGTAAGAGGGACAAAGATAGTGTCTTATAACTTAAACGAAAGAAGCATCGGAATATGATTGTAAATATTTACAGAAATTGAGCCTCGAACTGTTGGGTAACATACTTCCCAAATCTAAACAACTTTAAACTATATACTACTTTTTTAATATCAAATTTAATTTATATTAATTGTATCGTCGATATAACCCTTAATAGTCACAAACATTTTGATCCATTAGAGGATTACTTTTTCCTTACTTCAGTAGAAAGTGGTAGTTGTTTTAGAAATTCCTGTTTACTCTCGCACCTATCGAAACTTAGAAGCTTTTTAAATTTACTTATCCCAAAATTGTAGATACTCGTATTATCAAAAGTTGATCAATTTATTTCGTTTAATTAGAGAATGTGAAAACGAAATAAATTGTTCAATTCGAAATTATTTTGGTTTTATACGTCAAACTCATCATTATTTTTTTAATATTTAGTAGTTAGTTGAATGATTCTGGGATAGTAAAATTAATTTTAAATCTGTTTTATAATAACTTATCGAGAAAGGCAAAACGGTCGTGAATTTTGAAAGTATAATTAAAAATTATATGAACGAACAATTTAGAGGCAAATTTAAATTGTCCAGAAATACATTACAGTTAGTAATCAGTAAATAATTTTCCACGTTTGCTGTTCTGTTTGTTATTTTCTAAATACTGATATTCCTCATATTCTCAAGTCTATAAATAATGCGATCATGACCCAGCCCATATAATGCTTTTGTATAATAGTTAGCTTGATTGACAGATAAAACGAAAAAAATTTGATAGCCGTAAACAAAAATTGTTTGATGTTTTCTATGATAAATAAGTTAATAAATATCATGATAAATTTTGCATGCGCTTACTCCAATAAATATTTTGCCTACCCAGTATATTTATCTCACTTCATTTTACTTTTTTATCCGCTTAAAAAGTTGAAAAATTAGTAACAATACCATTATGCTAGTTTTATCATTTGTTTATAATATGTTTGTTAGCTGCTTAATTTTACATTGTGAAAATTGTTATATTTACAATTATAAATAAGCTAATAAGCATAGTTTTTACTATATATTTTGATAATAAGAAGTTAACAATACTTTTGTTCCGTTTACGTTGACGATTACTATTATTTCTTTCTATGTCATAATACAATATATTGTATTATAAAAATTGGATTGAATTACTTGTTCCTTTAGTAAACTAGTATGTATTATTATACATTCGTGTTAGTTTTGTTATACCTACCTACTACCTACTGCATTAGTAGGAATGCAATTTTAAAAATAAAGCATTCTTCTCCATCAGTTACACCACTGGATCGTATTTTACACGGTTATGGCACCATAAATGTAAACCAAAATTATAATCTGTACTTTATTCAAAATCCTCTCTATTATACAAGCCGTCTTGTAACTTTCGTTAACACAGATAAAAAAAACCTATATAAACAAATGAGTGTATTGTTTCTATGAAAATCCATACCAAAAATTCTATAATTTTCTCATTCCTACTACCACTATTTAACATTTTTATCTCTACGTTACGCACACTATTTAATGTGTAAGGATAATTGAGAATTTCTCCGTCTCTTTTTTATTATTTGTGTTTCGTATAGGAAAGACATAACATCAATTTTGCCTTTTAAATTTTTTTTTTTTTTTGACAATTTTTACTTTCTTTTGTTTTGTAGAGGGTTTGTATATGTACATTAATCCGAAAAAAAATAAAAATAAAAATGATTACGAAAGATAAAACAAATAGGAGCTAAATTATTTAATAATATGATTGTATTGGCTAGTCTTCATGGCTTTTAAGCATTATACAATAGTGTTGGTTTTGTCTATGCACATCACATAACATTATGCCAATCCTAAAAGACAATGTGATAAATAAATCAGTATAAAAGCAAAAAAAGTATTTTACTATGCGATCACACCACGCTACTCGTTTGCTATGTTACCTATTTGGTACCGGTGTAAACGTAGTATTAGACAACGGTCAAGGAGAAAACAAGAAAATTTTACAAAAACTTCATGTTCAACTTTTATACAACTATTCGATTGAATAAGCTTCTTCGCTTTATTCGATTTGTTATAAGATGGAATAATAAACTAGAACAACCTATACAAAAAATAAAAAGGTTTTGTAATTTGAAACAAATTAAGCCAATTTAATATATTCATTTTTTAATAATCAGTTTTTATTTATATAAAATTGAGATATTGGTAAAGAACTACTAAAGGGTGGTTAAATTTTAAGGGCCGATGTTGAATGTGAACCACACCTAAACGTCAAGTTGTTTTCTGCATTTCATTTGTCATTTTTCAATTTCAGACTAACTCAATTTGAACCATGGAAAGATACACAATCGTGCAACGCGTTAAGTTAGTCAGGCTTATTATGAAAATGGGCGTTCAAATCATAATACATATCGTGCACTTCGTGATTTTTTCGGTCAATTTAATCGTCCAATTGTGCGTACAATCGGAAAAATCGTGCAAAAATTTGAGCAAACCAGATTTGTAGGAGATTTTAAAACACCAGTGCATGCTCGTACAGCTCGTACTGCAGAAAATATTGCTGCTGTTCGCGATAGGGTGGCTGAAGAGCCATCCACCTCAATTTGTCGTCGTGCCCTACAATTGCACCTCTCACGCTCGTCGTTGATGAACATTACGCATAAAGATTTGCATTTACACTCTTATAAGGTGCAATTGACTCAAGAACTAAAGCCTCTTCACCATTCCAAACGTCAATGGTCAGAATGGTGGCAAGAAATGGTAACAGTGGATGATCAATTTTCGAAGAAAATCATCTTCAGTGATGAGGCAAATTTTCACCTCAGTGGATGCGTCAATAAGCAGAATTGCCGCATTTGGGCTAATCATAATCCAAGAGTGATTATCGAAAAACAAATGCACCCATAAAGGGTGACTGTTTGGTGCGGTTTATGGGCTGGTGGCATCATCGGGCCGTATTTTTTCCAAAATAAGGCCGGTCAGACAGTTACTGTGAATGGTGTTCGCTATCGTGAGATGATAACGAACTTTTTATGGCCCGAAATGGAAGATATGGATGTGGGCGATATGTGGTTTCAACAGGACGGTGCCACTTGCCACACAGCTAACGAAACAATGGCTCTTTTACGCGACAAATTCAATGGTCGTGCTATCTCACGTGGTGGTGATCTCAATGGGCCGCCAAGATCATGTGATTTGACACCGTTGGACTTTTTTCTTTGGGGTTATTTGAAATAAAAGGTGTACGTCGATAAGCCAGCAACAATTCAAGAGCTAAAGGATGAGATAATTCGGTACATTAACGGCATAAAACCTCAATTATGCCTAAGCGTCATTGAAAATTTGGACCATTGGATGGAGGTGTGCCGCTGAGATCGCGGCGGTCATTTGGCCGATATTTTGTTCCATACATAATTGAACCATACCAATACCGTATTATCATAACAAAAAGAATTGACAATAATTTCCTAAATAATTTGTATTTTATTCAAAATCAACATCGGCCCTTGAAATTTAACCACCCTTTATATCATTCTGTAATCTTACGTCTTACGTAATTATGTCATTGAAATTTATTTCAAGTCTATTTGTTTCATTAAAATATAATATTCTCAAAAAATAAATTTTTCACAATGGTTATGGTTGACACTGTCGTAATTCCAAACACTTTTTTTAATTTGTATTTATAAATATGCATTATCATAATCTAGAGAGCCAAACCACTATTAAATCAAGCTTATAAGGAAACACCCCTCCATGAGAGCCAAATGTAACTTTTTTAAAAATAATATTATCTTTATTGAACGGATCAGCGGTCGTAGAAGTGATGGTTAAAGTGTTGGCTTAAACACAACGCGGTCTTAAGTTCGATCTACGCCGCTGTCCAAGAACCCGATACCAATAGTGTGTGTAAATCGTTCGTTGGGCTGACCTCCTGCAATGACAACCAAATACAAATATGTGGCCTGAAAAATCTTATAAAAGTACTCAGTAGAGGGTCATTTTTCGGCAAGTAATGCTTTTGTTTTGTTTTTAATCTTTCTTGACAAAAAAATAGTTTTTTGAACTTTATACAGTTATAAAAACTATTTTTAAATTGCTAGTAGCTATTTTTTAAGACAGCATAATATAAGTACACATAATACTACCATAGTATCTTAGCCCATTGGCTTGGTAGATGTCGCTACTGGTATCGTTTTAAAATAATCAAAATATTTGTATATGGATAATCGCCTAAATGTCATACAAAATTTATACTAAATTTTGACGATACTCTATCGACCAAACATCAATGAGTAAACTGTTTTTTTCTTGTGAGTTAAGTAGTGATATGTCCATAATATAAATACACATAATACTACTTATATAACTTCAATTTTTAAATACATACAAAATTAACAGTTTTTCTGAGATTCTTGTGTGCACAAGGGCACAAGGTGTTTCTAAATATGTATTATTATTTTGCTTTTTAACCATCATAAAAAAAGTAAGAAATAATATCACAGACTAATGTAAATATTCCATGCAAATAAAATTCATGACTATTGAAACAAAATCGAAACCGATTTCAAAATCTTACAAAACATTAAAATGTGTTTTTAAGACTTTGTTTAAATTAAACACTAATTTTATTTGCGCAACACATTTACACTAAATATTCAATTGTACATAGTATACTTAACTTAATTGTTAATTTAAAATTCCCAAAACTGCCATAAGTTTTTTTCTTTAAATATAATATGCAACTGTAAAACAGTCAAAAACCAACATATGACTAGTAGAAACCACGCTTTGGTCTTGTATACACTAAATGTTATAAACACTTACTATTTTTCATCAAAAACAAACACAACATTTTTTATTTTACGCATATTTATGTTATTAGAACGTAACCTACTTTTATAAGAACTGGAAATTTTATATTAAAACTTTCATTATTTGTAGTTATATCAATTTTACACTATAATCATCTAGATAAATTGTATATAAAGTTGCTATAAACTTGCAAATAAAAATATGACGGTAAATAACAACCTAATGTAGTCTAAAATATCCATTTAAAAATCCTTTCATATAGTTACATATAAGAGAAATGCTCTCTAAAATGTTTGCATAGTAAGTGTTTTATTTATTTATTATATTAATTTATTCTAATTTATTAAATTCACTGTCTGTTTTTGTGAAATTATTTATTTCAAGAGAAGCTCGATAAATTGGACTTTGAAAATTAGCGTCTACAATTTTAGACACTTGAATTTATGCATAACACCGAAAGTAAAATCTGCAATGGCTCGAAATAATTTTATGTATAATATAATAATGTTAATGATACGATGAAAGCAATTAAGTGTTGGCTTCTGCATCTCAAAAATGCAGAAATCATTTTAAAAGGAATTTGTTAATATCTATTTTTATATGTATGTATTTAGTTTATTAACCCAAAACGAACCGAGCAATTGGCGCAGTGGTTAAAGCTGCGGTGTTTGGGGCGGGAGGTACCGGGTTCGAATCCCAACAGGGGAGGGTTGCAAAAGGGATTTTTCATCACCTGATTTCGATCGGTGATGACGATGAACACAACTATACCCCTGTTGGAGTGCAGAGTCTATGGGCCGAACCATCGTCCATGTCAGTACAGGCTGGCATGGAGCAATGCATTGCGCAGATGGGATATTCAACAATCGCGAACCTGTATTCGTGCGTCCTCGATTTGGCCCTAGTTGGCGTAAAGTAAGGACGTTAAAATAACCGCGAAAGAGTTGGGTGAGCTTCGGCCACAGAAAAATTGTAGGGATTAAAAATTAAAAAAAAAAAAAAAAAAACCCAAAACGACTTGATTGATATTTTGTAATACGAAGATTTTTTTTATAATTATTTATGGTTTACTTAAATGTTATGTACTTTTATTTTAAATTTATGTAAATTTACTTAAATAGAAATTACTAAAAGTTGGCACCCACCAAACTAAATATATTGATATGACAATTAAAAGTTGATCCGCCACTTTGGGTTTATACTCATTCGGAATCAGCTAGCGTTTGTAAATCTTGTAAGTCACTATGTAAATCTTTATTTCGAATTAAATTTCACTCACTTCTAGGCGTCTAAATAATTTTAAGTTTTGTTCACATACTAGGAACCGATGACAATACAATAATTTCATATCTTTGACATAATGTCCTGAACAGGATCATCAGGAACTCAAAAAATCAAGATTATTTATAATAAGTGACATTTAGCGGTATTCATTTACAAACTACAATAATATGTATATGTGTATACAGTGTGCTCTAAATTAAAATTAGCATTTATGTTATATTATATCGGTTAGTATGAATTTTGTTCGTCGGTTACATATTTGAATTTTACTGGTATTTTTTGTTTAACTGTTTGTATGTATGTACGTATATATCTATAGAACGGAATTTTTTTAACTAATTTTCGTCCGTTTCTAGACGTCTGAAAAATTTTTCACAAGTATTAAGCACCGAAGACAATAAAACAATTTTATAATTTGAACCTAGTGACCTGACCAGGATTATCAGGATAAAAAAAAATTGATTTTACAGGTTATACATATGACGTTATTAACAGCAAATATTCTTCTTCTTCTTAAAAAAAAAACTAAAAATGAAAGTTATAAAGTGCATGTATGTATAGCATCTAGCTAGCTAAACAAAAATAATAAAATAGAAAATAAGTGTAATAGCGATAATCAATTTTTGATTCTTATCATTTTTTACCTAAAATTAGGTAAAAACCTACCTGCAAAATTAGAATAAAACTTAAGCGTATCGGTATTATAGTCGCTTTTCAGTCGTACAATCTTTAGTCTTTGCTAAATTAATTACTTAATTATACAAATTTTTAATTGGCAATAAAACTGATTCACCTAACGGTTGTGCGTAACTACTTCTAACTATTCATGATAAATAGCAAGAGCAATTACAAGTAGTTAAAATTTAGCAACGACACACCCCCTTAGTAGTTATAAGTACTTGCGGTTGTCGACTGGAAAGCAATTATATTGATCTTTTACTCGAGGGAATAACAATGAAAAATGAAAATACAACACACAGAAAAAGAAGATTGGCAAAAATTAAAGAAATAAAAAATAAAATTATAGTCTAAAAAAACACGCTTCGGTAGCAACGTGAACTAAATAGTAAAAAATAAATTTTAAATATTAAAAACTGAGAATAAAGTGATGGACAAAAAACTAATTTTTATAGAAAAAAAGCGTGAGGTGCTTTCTACATTCTTATAATAGTGGCTTTCCAGTCGACTACCGCAAGTACTTATAAAAAATTAGGCGTATGTCTTTACTAAATTTAACTCTGTATTATCCTTGGGCAAATAGAAGCAGTTATCGCTAGGGAGATAAGTGTTAATCCGCTGGACAAAAATTGAATAAGACCAATTTAGCAAAGTCTAAATCTTTTTTTACTAGCGGTTGGTCAACTGGAAAGCCACTTTCCGTTTGGCCCGTTACAGAAAGCTGGATATAAAAAATTTAAATTAATTGAAGCACCCCACCCTTTTTTTTATATCAAAATTAATTTTTTGGCCTTCACTCTATTCTCAGTTTTTAATATTTAAAATTAATTTTTTACTTTTAAATTCACGTTGCTAATTAAGCAGATTTCGTTTATAGCATTCATCGATGCGTTTATCGTCGATCCGGCCATACGAATTTTAATACTTAGTTTGGACCGAAAAATGTTTGCAGTTTGGTCGCTGCAGCCCGATGAGACGACCGAATTTGAAACATCAAATATAATTCACTGCCGTTAGCTCAAACTTAAACTCCATTGAAGCTAATCAAATTTCATCACTTATAAAACAAAACTCAACTGACATTACACGAATTACACAAATAATTAACATACTTGTTAATGTTTGAAATCAAGTTTATAATAACAAAAAGAAAAACTTCACAAACTATCATCAATCTGCAAGATTACTAAATCACATACAATCTAAGTTTATATGGTGGTCAATATTATTTTAAAACTTATATGACATGAACCACGAAAAGTAAATAAAATATACTACAATCCTAATGATAATTTTACTCAAAACAGTTGATGTCTATATTGATTTTACTCTAAAAAACTATAGATAACTGTTATAAAATCTAATGCAAATATATATAACAAGAATTACCAACTCTTTAAATTAGTTTTAGACCAATCCGACAAGCAGATAAATAAATCAATTAAAATGTAAGAAGTTCAATCTATGTTTAAATGTTTATAATCAAATATTAAACATCTAAGTGACATATAATTACATTACATTATTATTAAAAGCGTTACTGGAACATTTAACTTTATACCAACATTTGATCAAGCCATTCACGTACCGATGAAATACTCGTATACACGCCTGGAAAACCCGGTTGACCACATGCATATCCCCATGATGCAACACCAACTAGAGTACCATCCAGTATAGCTGGACTTCCAGCATCACCAGTACAAATATCAACACCACCTGTTTCTAAAAATCCAGCACAGAATTGGCGTGGTGTTATTCCTCCAAAATCAGCATATGCGTCATTACAATCTTCTTGAGACACGACTGGAACAATAGCTCCTTGAAGCAAATTTTCAAATGGACCTCCTTCGATTGTTGCTCCCCATCCAGAAATGGAAAGTAATGCTCCTAGTGGTAATGGGTATCCTTTTGGTGCAATCGGTACAGCATTGAAATAATCTGAAAATTCAATAGCAAATCCAAGGTGAATCACCGATACATCATAATCAAATGTAGCTTCATAGAAATCAGGATGCACATAGTAACTCGATACGGTGAATGTTAATCCATCTAACAGGTTAGCTGATCCACCACGAACCAATAAGTTATCTACATTTGTTCCATTTACACAAGCAGCTGATGAGACGACAATTGAATTATATACTAAACTGGCTCCACAACGATGACTTCCAAAATATTGAATTGATACTTGCCAAGGTGCTGTAGTAATCGGTATACTGGTTCCACCAACAATACGTCCATTATGTTTTATTGGAACAAGTCCGTCCTCGGCACCTTCAAATAAAATTTTTAAATATTAAGTAAAGCTATATTATAATAATTAAATAAAAAAATCTTACCGAATGCACAGACTAATAAAACAGACAAGACAAAGAAATTCGTTTGCATTTTGAAAAGTACAAATATTAAAAGTGATACTTAAATACTATTTATACTGTTTTAAGCCGACCTCGACTACTTTTATTTTTTGGTTTAGATAAGATTAGGCTTGTAGTAAAAATAACATTGCAATAGAGAATGGTTGTACATGTACAATACGGGAATTCTTACAATAAAACTGTAATAAAACTTTAAATTTTTAATTTTTTTTGAAGTTGATTTGCGGGAGTCTTATTAGCAGCTATAATATTTTATTAGAAGTAAGCATACGGTAGTTTTCAAATAATTACAACAGTTTTTCTGCCTGTCATAAAGCGATATTTAGGACCTTTCATAACACTTGACGGTTGTGAGTTCTATAATCGTGGTTGACTAAATTGTGCGGGTCGGCCCATAAATTCTGCACTTCTACAGGAGGTTGGAAGATGTTGGTTTCATTGTCATTCCTGAACGCAATCAAGTGATGAAAAATCCCTTTACATCCCTCTCTTATTGAAATTCGAGCCTTGTACCTCCCGACCTAAACACAGCAGCTTTGACGATTGTGCCAATTGCTCGTTAAATTTTTTTTAATGGTGAAGATGTTTAAATAACACTTGTGTACCTCATATCGATTCTTAGTTTAAATCGTGAACTATATTCACATAGTTGCATCGTCCTTGCATACATTTGATACAGTTACATTTATAATATATGATGTCATTGAAATATCATACACTTTCCTCTTTAATACAAATATAGTATTTGCAAACTAACGAATATGGTAATCTGTTTTTCTTAGAATCATAATTTTATCATGTTTGCAAACTTTTATCATCTTTGATTAAGAAAAGTTTAAGATAATTATTCAATTAGGATTTTAAAGAGCATCATCTATTTTCAATTGCAACATATATACAAAAATATGTTTATATCAAAAGTGTAAAAAAGCCAAATAAGGAATATGGTTCTTTAGTTTTTTAATCACATCACGGTAGCAACCGCAAATTCGATAATCGCGTTTGACAACAAAGGTCAATAACATAGGTTATTGTCGGTAATGTTGACTTCTCGCTGTAAAAAAATACTTGATTTCTTCTTCTTGTCTTTGACAATATGATAAAGTTGTTTTGCGATTATCAAAATATTTTTTTTTAAATTTATACTTGCAAGTGTTACTAAAAATATTATCTTGTGTTAAACAGGTGGTGAATGGATATTTAAACGTAGTAGTAACATTTTTATAGGCGTTTGCTTTAAATAATTTATATATTTGTAATTTAATCAACACGTTTATTGAATAATGATTTTATCAGACCACTTGAAGTTCAATATTTCAACGAGTTGTTTGATCAAATAAAACTAATAAATTAAACTTAAAAAACCAAGATCAATAAATAAATATAACGATGATGTTTGTTGGTGTTGATAAAGCAACGTGTATAGCAATAACAAAAAAGTATTTAATTATCAAAAATTTTGTTATCATTTCATTAAAAATAAATTCACATTTAAGTAGAATAATAATATATGTATAAATCTATGCCGACCGTTTGAATGGTAAAATTTTAAATTCCATATTTTATTTATACACGAATTGATGGTTAAAAAATAGATGAATAAAAAATTTAGCTAGGCAAAATGAAAATACCCGTTGAAATAAGAAATTGAAGTAGAAGCAATGGTACAACATAAGTGGATATATAAAATAAAACACATTTTCATCGTTCGTTGTTGAGCTTTTACGCTAATGAAAAGTTTCAAGTAAATGAAAAGGAGTTACTAAAAATAAAAATCTTTTGATTTTAAATTTTCTCGTTTTTTCAATTTAGATATATAATCTTATTGATTGTGCTATTTATGCTTTTCTAAACCAGTATCTATAAATATACGGTTGGTATATTATTAAATGAACATAAACAATTACATGTATATCTATATATATGAATAATATATGTTTATGTAAGTAATATTTTTAAAATTTTTGAGATTAACGAATACAAACATGCAAACTAACCGCATGTTTGTAGTCGGTAATCTCAAATAATATACAAATATATATATATTGAAATAATATTTAGTTATTGACCTAATGTTCACGACATTCAAACTAATGAGAAAAATTCAAAAATTGAAATTCTCCCTCTTTCACAAACGATTTTTTCTTTGAAATTAATCAAGGAATCACTCTTGAAAATATTTACACACAAGTACAAAACACCTTAAATTTTACATGTTCCTCTAATAGATTGTCAAAGATTATTTATTTATTCTACAGAAATAAGAGAAGGAATAGAATAATTATCACGTGACGTAAGAATATTCCGAAAGCTATAATGGACATAAAATATTTTTTTGAAAACAAATATAATATAAATAACACATAGATATATTTGTAGATATATATATATATATATATATATATATATATATATATATATATATATATATATATATATATATATATATATATATATATATATATATATATATATATATATATATATATATATATATATATATATATATATATATATATATTGAGAATTGGACAAAGTAGAATGACAAATTTGTTGTGTCTATTAATTGAATATGATTCAATTGAATATGAAATGAACTGTTGTAATGAAGGAGATATATTTCAACCCGTATTTTCCACTGTACCTGGAAATTTTATTTTATATGATGTTTATTATTTTTTTACACGATATTTGCAACCATATACTGACACGCTGTTTATAATTTAATTAAATATTAGGTTGATATATGAATGAAGAATAAATTTTTGATGCAATTTGATAAACGAAGACTAAAACAACAATATTTACTATCAATAATTTTTATAATACGTTTTTTTCGTGTTTAATAGTGTATTGAAATGGCCTACACGTAGATGTTTAAAACTTGATTAAAAATAATACCAATTTCAAGTTTGTTTTTTTTTAGACGATTTATGGTGTAATGAGCCCACAGGATGTGTGTATTATTTTTCCTCTTTGTAATGACATGAATAAGTAACCATCTTCTAGTAGTTGCGTTTCATCATGATTGTATAAGTTTGCAATCTGTTTATTACTTATTGTTGTATTTGCTCAAGTTGACAATAATATAGACCTGTTCCAAAGTTTGGCAAAGTTTAGAAATTGTCATGTGCATATTTTTATAGGATAATATATAGTTATAGGAATTAGGAATGACTGAATTGTGATATCAGTTTTAATTTTTTTATAAAGGAAAATTTAGATAAAGAAAGAAATTGTGGTATTTCTACTATCACGGTCAAGTTAGTGTTATTGTAGTATGCCTTAATTTTTAGTGACGAATAAGCTTGTTCTTGCGAGTGTAGCCATATATTTTTTTCCGAGATCTTTCAAAACATAGCTCATTTCCTCACTATCTAAGATAAATCTTGATATAACGTTAATTTTAGCAAGAGTAATAATGTCATGAATATCTTGTGCGTGGTCGAAAAATAGTTGTATAATATTGTACATTAGAATCTCTGCGTGAAGTACGAATTTAGAGGCATTATCTAATTTTTCTGACATGAGCTTTATAACGAGTCGCTGAGTTGGCTTACTGTTGAAGTGTATAGTTTCCTCAAATTTCTGTATTACTTGGTCATTTATTTTTGGTGATTGGTGAATTTGTTTATCGTCTTTTTCGGTCAAATTTCCTGTTATAGATTTTACGAAAGTGCCTAATGGATTTCGGCCCTCGTTTAAGTCATTTAGGAATATCAGGCATACAATTAGAAATACACATTTTAGTTGTAGTAAATTTTCTTTCGGGTATCTTGATACGAAACTCTGCTTGTTTCTTTTTAGAGACATTGAGTTGTTGTAATGAGTTAATTGCGGTCTCTATGTTTCGAAGACTAGTTTGTTTAATCTTGAAGTTCGATTCATGAAATAACGTGGTATATGAAGCAGTTACTCTAGCGTTTCCTAGAGAGCCATATCTCGTAGGAAACGCTAGAGACTTTTGTTGTTTTGCAGGTTGAAGGCTTCCAAAGTTTTTGGCTGGGCTGCAAGTTACTTGAAATTTATGTACCACGTTAATGGGTAACACCAAATTATTTTCATTAAAATATAGTTCTTTAGTTGGAATCAGAAACGGCAAATTTATTTTAAACTTTTGTTTTGCAATACTTGTATTTTATTTAGCCTAGATGCAGTGGCTATTCCATATGCAAGAAGACTGATTCATGCAAGAAGAGCTGATTCATGAATGAATAAACGAGAAATAAATCATTACCAATACCCGTCTTTAGGAACAAAAAAAAATAATTTTCTAAGAAGAGGAGCAATTTTTTTACTAATGGCATTAATATGATCCTGCCAAAACATATTAGCATCAAATATTACTCCTAAATATTTAAATTAATTTACTCTTTCAATATTAATTTTGTTAATTTTAAATTGTAGTAACGTTTATTTGGCATTCTCATGATTGTTAAGTTTATTTATGTGATTTTGAATGGTATATTTTTGAATCGAACTTTTCTTTAAATTTGTTCCTTCAAACCTTTACTTAGTATTATGACATAGTTTTTCAATACTTGTATCAACTTGTCCCTTAAATGGTATTTAACAATGAATTATAATTCCTCCTAAAAAACGCTTTATTTAGTAAATTGGTCACAGTTTTTGCAAGAAAATTCAAGGTAACAATAGTTCCTAATAATCTGTGGCTAGGGTAACGTCGAAATATATTCCAATTTAAAATCATCGTCAATAACCGTAATTTGATCAGAAACAGCAAAATAAAAACTTTGGAAAATTGTGTTGTTTAGTTAATTTTATGTGCCGCCCCATTATTTTGGCGCCATGTTTTACTTCATCATCGACACCTATGGAAGTATTGATATTTGAGGCAAGTAGGCCGAGCGATTAACATCGCATTTTTATTTATTTTTTTTAAATAAATACTGAAGTACCGGCTCTGCATTTAGATTAAGACTCTAATCGACTCTAGACTCTATCTTTATCGTCAATTTCGGATACATATATTATCGACTAACAATATTGTAAGTAATGAATGATCACTAGAATCAACATCATCGGAACACTTAAAATAGCGTCTCGAATCTATTCGAAAAAAAAATTCGAAAAAATAAAAATTAGCTGGATTTATTTGATTCGTCTAAATTATTTAACTCCATCCAAGGTCATTTTGATAATTTATAGGACTGTTTTTTTTTTGTTGGATTTCAACCAAATTTTAACAGATAAAACAAAAACAAAAGTAGTTTTAGTTTTACTTTGTATCTGTTGTACAAATTGTTTTGAATATTTGAACACAGATGGCAGAGTTTTGGGTTGGGTAATCATAAAATATATATCACAATATATAAATATAACCAGAAGCTTACAAAAAATATATATAAAATATAAAACTAGATAGACTACCGTCAATGGCGAAAAATTTGCTCCCAATAGTTTATCTCTGATTATATCTACATATAATTTCACGTAATATATTATATGTTTTGTCACTTAAATTCTGTGAATTTCTTTTTTTATTTTAAATAAATATAATTAAATAAAAATAATAATAAATTTTTACATCCATCTGTTACGGTTGGTATTTTATGTGTCGACAAGAAAAATGTGTTTAGGACATGAAAAATTGCAAGTCGTTCCGTTCGTTACCAACAAAAGACAAAGTACTTATAGTTTATATTAAAAAGAAAAGAAGCGCACTACATTTCACTAAAGTTACGATGAAAATGAAAATTTTTTATTTTAAATTTAAATGGCATGTCTGAAATCATTTAAGGCTAAATTTTTCCTGTGCTTTCTTTTGTTGAAAAAAATCATGAAAAACCATTTTAAATTTTATTTTAATCGGAAATATATGCTGACAATGAACATGTTTTTTTCTTTGGTAACATTTTTAAAATTCTTGCTTAATTCTCTTTTTTGTTTTTTCAAATAAATTTATTTACGAAATACACTTTTTTTTAATTAAATACAAAAATTGTAAATATGTTTTCATGTTGTTTGTAGGTATGTATTATAATTTTTTGTATACTATTTTTTAGAATGTTAAATGAATGTAAGTTTTATTTAATTATGTCAACTATAAAATATTTTAAAATATTTAGTTGTGTTAATTTTATTTATATAAAAACTTTTAATTTATTTTATCGGTGAATTAAATTACTAAGTGGACATAGCTAGTTGTATGTTAGATAAGTTTAAAGTACATTAGGGTTGTCTAGCTCTTTCCAATTGTGATATATATATATATATATATATATATATATATATATATATATATATATATATATATATATATATATATACATATATATATATATATATATATATATATATATAAATATATATATATATATATATATATATATATATATATATATATATATATATATATATATAATATTAAGTTTTTAATTTCATTTACGAAACTTAAAAAAAACAAATAACTGATTGAATAAACCACATACAACCAATAATTTATTATTATAAACACCAACAATACATTAATGACATTAGAGATTATAGCTTTCATGTTGCATTTCTAAAACTACAAACGTATGATAGTTAAATTTTAAGATAGTCAATATAATAATAAATGAAATATTCAAAATCATAAGCCAAACTTATAAATCACAAAAGGTTCGGCTTGTTTTCGACAAATTTAACATTTTTAATGCAACAGGATCCTAAGATCAAACATATTTGATCATACACCTGCTAGCTTAAATTATCTATACGTAAGTCCTAACTAAACAATAATGTCCAGGGCAGCAACTAAAAATAAAAAAAAAATTAATTAATTAAATAAAAAATAAATAATTAAATTAGGTATATAAATTTATTACCTAGACATTACATTGTAATCGACATTAAATTGATGTCGACAACTGAATTAGAGCGGCTACAAAGCCGGTCCTAGAATTTATAAGAAAAGTAATTTTACTTTATGTTTGGTTCGTTTGTAATAGTAAAATTGATAAAAACCAGTTTACTTCGAGCTTGAAGCCATGTATCGCTAGAAATAATTATTGTAAACTTCACAAATTAAACTCATATTAAACACGTGTTTAGAGTCTATTAAAACGCTGTTATTTACATATAAAAAATTTGCAAAAAAATTAAAATCGATGAGTTCGAGTGCAAAAACGGCCAAAAAAAATCTAAAATATAATGGAATGACCCATATACATTCATTACAAATACGTTTTTGCACAAAAAAAATTAGCAAAAGGGTAAGCCTTTGCAAATTTACAAATTTGATTGTATATTCCATACAGATACAACACGTAATATAGTAACCCGGTTGTGTTGAATGACACCATAATCAAACGCCCTCGTCTCAAGAATAAATAGTGCTCTAAAATAAAAAATACGTTTATATATATATATTTTACACACAAACACATATATATATATATATATATATATATATATATATATATATATATATATATATATATATATATATATATATATATATATATATATATATATATATATATATATATATATATATATATATATATATATATATATATATATACATATATATATATATATATATATATATATATATATATACATATATATATATACATATATATATATATATATATATATAAATATATATATATATATATATATATATATATATATATATATATATATATATATATATATAAAACGAGTTTTCAAATAAGAACTTTCATTTTGATATTAAAATAAAACGAGTATTTTTTAAGAGAAATCAATGGATGTTTTATTCATTGTAAAGAGGAAGGTATGCCATTAACATTTGAAAACGATATCAGCGTTTTAAACGATATCAGCATTTGAAAACGATATCAGGTCTTGAATCGATTGTGGAGCATTGGCATAGACCTTATCTTTCACGTGACGCCATAGAAAAAATCTAAAGGTGTTAAATCACAAGATCTCAGTGGTCAATTGCGATCACCTCTTCAAGAAATAACACGGCCGGGAAACTTTTCTTGCAAAATTGCGATTGTTTCGTTGCTTGTGTGGCACGTAGCGCCGTCTTGCTGAAAATAAACGTCGTCCATATCAATATCTTCCAATTCCGGCCATGAAAAATCATTAATCATAGCTCGGTAGCGCAATCCATTCATCGTAACTGTTGCACCAGCCTCATTTTCGAAGTGAATTTGAACAATTTCAATGGGTTGTTAAAGCGTGTGCCTTACCATTTTTAGTAATGGCGTACTTTTTACTTGTCAAATATCAAAAGATGACAGCTTCAAAATTGACAATTGCCCAAATAGTAGGCTATTCAAAATGAAACTTCTTATTAGGTAACCCTTTATATATATATATATTTATATATATATATATATATATATATATATATATATATATATATATATATATATATATATATATATATATATATCAGCGATGGCCGTTTACAAGTAAACACACATTGTTTACAATTTGATGGTAAACAAGTTGAAATAAATTATTTTTGGTAAACAAATTGAAACAATTTTAACAATTCAATAAGAAAAGGATTATCAGTGGATGTATGAGTTAATATATCATATTATATTATAATTATATAAGTATATTATAATACAGGTACATTTGCTTTCTCTTTTTAGATTATAAATTTTCGTAGAAAATCTGGTCGTAGAATCGAATCATTTAATAAAATTTATTCACTTAAAAAAGGATTTTTAAAAAAACTGCTTTCAGGCAAATAATAATACACTAACGTCAAAAAAGATAGCACTCAACATTTACGCCCTTTCTGCTTATTTCCTTCATCCTGCATTCGATGATATACTTTTAAATGCGTTTGTATCGGAAGTGTCGGTATATGGTAGCGAATATTGTCACAAATAAATAAAGAAGTAAATCAAATAATGGGCGTGCGTTCTCAATTTTTTTTATATGAAGTTTTGATATTACTAAAATTGATGTAGTATGTAAAAGGTATGTCATTTGCATGTACCACAAATTAAACACTATTTGTAATATGGACGGTTTTGATCATAAGTTTATCAAATCGTACATATGTAATTTTAGTATACTTCTTTTCTATAAATAAACATATTTATTTTAAACATAATCATTCTTCAAAACTGTGTGACATTAAAAAGACAAGATATTATACGATCCTCTCGTTCTCTGGTGTTACTGCCGTGCATGACCAAAAATAATAACTGTTTATATACATACATATGATTCTTACTAGATTTACTACTCTGATTATATCTTTCTATAACAATAACAAAGAACATGGAAAAATATATTTTGTTAAGAATTTTCAATGAAAAACAATAAAACATAACAAAATATATACTAGTATTTATATATACGTACATTGGATCTTACATATTTTATCATTAGGCATTTTCATATTTTCTTGTTATTATTATTTTTTTATTCCAACTTTTAACTGTGTTTTACTTTTATTTTTGGTATATTTTCTTTTTAATAATATATGTATACATGAGAAAACATAATGTACGTGCTTTTTTGCAATATAAGTATATATGTAGTGATATATCAGTTATATAATACACACATTATCGTATATCAGGATATATATATATATATATATATATATATATATATATATATATATATATATATATATATATAATATGTATATAACCTATATATCATTACAATTGTTCAACATACCAAGCAAACATACCAGTAAATAGTATATTTTGTGTAGGGGAGTGCTTTTTAGCAGAATTAAGAAGAATTAACTAATAATACAATTTTTAAGACATTGGAAAACACTTGTTATCTGAGGGACTTGTTATCTGATAGTGACAGTTGTTAGTAGAACATGATTATTTTAAAATATGGAAAACAACTCTGGACATTAACTAAGATATCTATCTCGTTTTGAATCGTAAAGTTTCATATTTTTCTCTTACCTATTGCTGACGAACAACCGGCTTGTTTCCAAAAACAGAAATTAAACTATTAGGAAGAGTCGGGTTGAATATATTTAATAGTATTATTTCTATATTTTAGTAACGTTTGATCAATAAATATCAGAAGACTCCTGTATTTCTATTCCCAGTAAAGTCTATATTCCATTATGAAAAATTGTTGTACAACAAATTTTTGTTAGAGAACCAGAACGAGACAAAAAAATTATGTATAGTTTCGTTGAATGAGTTCGCCAACTTTTCCAACATAATTTTGTTAGCAAAATCAAAAGGAGGATACAAAAGTATCGAGTATTTTGAAATTTGGAAAGTAAACATTAAGAATCACGAAAAGCAAGGTACACGTAGTAATATTAACACTGCGGTGCCAACTATAAATGACTAATAGCTAATAGGAACTAACCAGAAACTAATAAAAAACGGCGATTTAAACGAAATTTTTGGTATACAGCATTGTTGAGTGTCTAACCTGAACTGAATCCTTTCTAAATTCCATTTACGTTATATCTATGTGTAAATGTGTATTCGAGGAAATGGCCCGGTTATTTTCTGACTTCTATAGCGTTTAACAATAGGGCCTATTTTTCCTACCCGACGGTCAATTGAATTTTTAATAAAATAAAACAAACGTTTTTGATGCCTAACAGATTGTAGGCTAATATTTATAATTATTGCTTTTTATTCTAAAAACTTTATAATTTTAGTTTTTAACATTTATTCGACTTTACAATATTTTATGTATATATACGATGAGTGTTAAAACTGGAATGAATACATCTTCTCCCTATTGCATCAAACACAATTGCTCATAAGGGAATCTGTCATCGTCTTCTCTGGCAAGGGAAATCTGACAATCAATTTGACACCCCTACCAATTAATTTGATAGACAATGAATAAATAAACAATTGTGATCACCCGACACTATGAAGCTTTGGAGACCTACAAAGGGTTACTGCTGGTTAACATATAGCTTTATTTACACACTATACACAAATTTAATTACTATATACTGAAAAATAATAAATAAAACTAAAACCGTAATGTAAGCATTTTAGTAGCCGAACAGGTACAATATATAGATTATAAAAACATACATGTTTTACGAAATGAACGCTTATTAATTAAAGTATCACTTATTTTTAATTTGTGAAGAAAATTTATAAGATTTATAAAATTGGTTAAGAATAAGACATTTAATATTTTCTTATTAACTTAGAAAATCATAAAACAAAATTTTATCATCATAAAACCAATAAACCAATTTATCGATTTTACTAAAAACTTGATTTAATACTTTTGAGTACAACAATACAGTATCAAGAAAATACGTTCGATTATAATAATATAAAGACGAGCAGAAAATAAACAATAATAATAATAATAAAGTTTATGATTTTTCTTTTTAACATGATCATAACTTTTTATGACTGGTCAATTTTTGATTATGTATAAAGTTTTTTATTTTGTTGGGTGTTTCCTTTTTATGTCGAAGTGAAAACTTATTATTAAGATAACATATAATATCTTTTTTGTTGGTTTGAAGAGTTATACCTAAGGTAACCTCATGTTGTATTATTGTGTTTGAAGATATTGGGTTGATTTTGTGTGTTTACTGTAATAAGAAGTTTTGATAAACATTTTATATTACAATATATACATATATATATATATATATATATATATATATATATATATATATATATATATATATATATATATATATATATATATATATATATATATATATATATATATATATATATTATATATTTATATATATATATATATATATATATATATATATATATATATATTTATATATATTTATATTTATATATAATACTATAAACTAAATCAAATATCGTGGGCTGATGCATCAACGAACGCCAAAATGTCAAATTATACCACTAGAAAAGTAAAAGTAAATTAACCGCGAAAGAGATGGAAAAGCGTCGCCCTTAAAATAGATGGCTTGGATTAATAGCCGATTTACATTCAACAAATTTTTCATCTTGAAAAAAACCGAGACACTAGATTGAAAAATTATGCAAGCCAAACCGAGAAAAAATTTCTTCTTGTAAAAATAAAAAGATAAAACCCGAGATCCAGACCCAAAAACTGTTATAAAATTGATGATCTTGTTTTTTACAAGATAAAAAATTTAATCTTTTTGTCGCAAAACATATAAAAAAATGACAATACATGTATAAAATTAGTTTAATATACTATGTTTTGGTTACTCACACAAATAAAAACGAAATGTTATTGCAATTTTTGTTTTTATTTCAATTTTACTAAATTGGTTTCAAGATCAACTTCTTCTTCAAAATTTGTTGAATGTAATCGGCTATTAATCATAATGCACAGTCTGCAAAAAATAATAAGACATGGCCATTCACACCAACCAAAAGATTTCAAAAAAACCTTGTATGGTCTAATAATATATTAAAAATTTAAAATAAATTTACATTTTCACGTAAGAATGGTACAATAATTTAAGTCGACTAAGTCAACTTTTCGGTTTTTAACGGTTTAAATTTTATATTGGAAATATTGACGAACTTTTAATTTTTAAAATACTCAAAATAGGATGGGAAATGGTTATGTTTATTATTAAAATTAAAATTATTTAAAAATGGATAAGTAACTAATTTACATTTAGAGTTAATTTAAAAAAAAAAAAGGTAGTAAAATAGTATTAATGTAATATGAAAATAGATTTGACAGCCGACACAATTTTTAAACCGCAGAATACATCGTTAATAAATTTAAATGCTGTGTTCATAATATGTGTATAAAGCACAAATATATTTCTGGAAATAATTAAAGGCGAAGCATACACATCATCGATGATGGAAAATATTATGTTCTGTCTATATTTGATTAGACATAGAATTAGTTTATTATAAATATTTTTATCATACAATTTTTATAAATATTTATCAAAAGGGAACGATTCTATCGGGGCAAGAACTGAATATACAATTTAAAATCTATTGCTGGTTAACCCTGTATATCGTTTATAGTGCTTATCCGACTGCTATGCCTAGTACTGCTATGCCACTATAGTTGAGAGTTCTGGGGACAGTGAGTTTTATTTATTCGGTTTTCATTGACTCTATATTATGGTATTCTACAAAAGTACCATGTTGATCAACATTATCTGGTTGTTCAGCTATCAATTTGTACAGGGTCATCATCTTGAACACAGCAAAGTGGTATGATCCTAACTTGTTTTAAAACTTGCCACCCATGGCTAGGTTTGACTAGAATTCACATTAGATTTTAAATATTACTTCAATTCAAATTTAAATTATTAACCGCAAACTTTGACAGCTTATACCAAAGTATTTAAAGTGTAGGCTACAAACTTTGGCATACTTGTTTGGTTTTAAACAATTTTCAAAGATAAGATTTTTAACTTTGTGTGTGGTCATACATTTTTCCTATTAAATTTGCGATTGAATTTATAGTAATCATTTTAATTTTGAGATTTCTACTTCTCACACGAAATTTTTAATTTTTTCTAGTGGAGACATCTAGAATAGTTGTGTTTAATACCGCGTATTTGTAACAAATTCCTCAAAATAAGAAGTCACATATTATAGTTAATACAATATGTAATGTAAATGGTTTTCCTTAACAGGTTTCTAAATATAATCGTCCATTTCATTTTTTTGGCCTATAGTACGCTTTTTAATATTTACATAAACTTATTTTTGATCGATACAATTATAAGTAATAGCTTTATATACAAATTGTGAGTTCCGTTAATAATTTTTAAGTTCACATTAAAAAAAATTTTCATTTATAATTCATGAATCTTTGCGAATGTAATTTTCTACAGATTGAACGAATGAACACAATAAAATTCCCTTTCAGATATCGTTTCGGTGTTGAATAAACAAACCTATTTACATTTCAGTAACAAAAAATAACAAATTCGTCTTTTATAAATATTTGATGTTCTAAATTTATTGAATGGAAATGTAAAATAAACACTATACGGAATATATATTGTGTGTGCTGGAAAATCAAAAAAATATTGTTAACACAAAAAGTGGAAATCCTTTTTCTTTTCCTCATACTACGGTATTTTCCTCTTAAAACGTGTACACATGAATACAAGTTTTTAAAATTAATTTTAAAATAAATTGTTGTTGCTCTTATAAAAAACGTATCCTACCATCGGTGTATATACCATTTCAAACTTATCACATTATAATGTGAATTGATCTAAATTCCAAATATATGAAACCATCCAGAAATTCAATACAAAATGTACGTAAACTGAGTAAGTAAGAATGTATGTATACAATATACATGTATAACCGAGCAATTGACACAGTGGTTAAAGGTTTGGTGTTTGGGTCGGAAGGTACCTGAATCGAATTTCCACGGAGGGGGATCCTCTCCTTAAATGAACATGGTGATTGTTTCGATAGTTCCACTGTCACTTTTACAAATCTCATTATAAAGAACCTTTGACTTGATTACGAAGATCCATGCGTTGTGTCAGCGCAGCGGAATCCCAAATTCAACTTTGTTTTATGCGCTTTGTAATCACAAATAATTCCTACAAACCATTCCCGCCAAGAAGGTAGCAGCAACGGCGGAACAATATTGTAAATACTGCGAAAGGTCGAGCGTAGATAAAATATGGTAAATCAGTCACGGCTACAAAAGGAAAAATCAAACTAGAGCATATCGAGATGACTATGCGAGGAAATTACAAAACAGTTGCCAAGATGTCGGTAATGTTTTTCAAAAAGCAGAGTTCTGAACAAAACTAGCATAAAGTTAATTGTGGCGCTCTTTGAAGTTACAGAGTTACCTGAAAGAAGAAACAAGGTCGAACCCAGGTGACTCATTGCCAGAATCGTCCGAGATTTGGCCACACTGCCCTAAACTGTGGGCCGAATCCATAAAGAAGCATCAAGTATAAGGGCGAGCTCTCATGAGCCGAGCTACCGACCTAACAATGCGGATTTACAAAAGCTAGCCAATTGTGTGAACTGCGGAGAGCAACACCCGACGCATTACAGCAAATGTTAGATGAGACAAAAATGCATTAATTATACTAATCCGCGAAAAGCAGGCCCAGCTCTAGTCCCTTTTAGTACTAGAATATGCAAAAGTAACAGCTTATAACATGCACGGTACTCTGCCACCTCCTTAAATAGCTTAAACCGCCTGACACTAAAAAATAAAATCCTTAAATTTAAACTATTCGAAACTAATTTTTCCGATCTTAAATCTAAATAGAATATATAGAATACCAAACATGGTCGAAAGAAAATTTAGCTTTATGAGATTCACTGTTTCCTCATGTTTGAACATCATATGCTAGAAAACATCGTACAAATGCACACACAACACAGATCTCGAGGACGCGCTAATCTAGGGAGCCTCAATAACTTTGATCGGCGACTTCAGTTGAAGTTCATCGATAGAATAAACAGTTTTGAGATAATATTCCTCCGCGAAATTCTTAACTCAAGGGACTTGGTACTCGCGGGTCATGGTTTTGGTTTGCATCTTGGCTATCATTTTAATTTAATTTTTATTTTTTTGTTTAACACTAAACCATATCATGCTGCATGCATTAATGCTGTCCGGATAAACATCAAATACTATGTACTTAGTTTTACACCATTAAAAGTTCAAACAAAATACGCAGCTATACACCTAAAAACATTAAATTTAATATTCAGTCTAATATGAGTTATTTACTTTTAATGTATGCTAATCTCTCAACTACAGATAAATTTCATCACTGAAATAAATTCGATTTTATTTTTTGTTTAATATTTTTTTTACCAAAATACACTTTATAATTTTAAAACCGAACAATAAAATTATGGAATGCGAATGGCCATCTCTCCCCTCTGACTGATAGCAAACGTAAAAAATAAATAAATATTTTATTTCATTTATTTTATTAACAATATTCAGTTTTATGATAACCAACTATTAAAAAAAGTTATTATATGCAGCATAATAATATTGTCATAAATATATTAAAATAAAAAATGTACATACATATATTGTATACAATGTTTTATGAATTTAATTTATGTGACACAATTCAGTGTTGAGTTTACGATAAAAACAGAAAAAATAAATAAACTAACTGACACGATAAACGGATTTTTATTTTATATATAGCTATATACATACATATATAGCATTGACATAAATATAAAAATTAACAAATTTTTATTAATTGCCTGAATTGTGTAGTTTTACCTTATACTTACATGTGCTAAATGGGGTTTCGGTATTAGGTCAGAAATGCATGATAAGATGAGAAGTCTTAGAAACCATTGAGCATTTGAAATATAATTAGTATTCGTAACGCCCGTTTTTAAGATGACTGTCCTACTTTATTTAAAATTAATCCAAGGTATTGTGTTTGAGTTTATCAAAACGCACTAAACACTCATAGTTGTCAGGTATTTCAATGCATCGCAAAGCAAACATACCACTACTTAATTAACATATAAATATACATAGTACATACCCAATTGATGCGTAACGCAGGAAAAATAATATAATAAATATTTACCGATCCGTTTTTCAAAATATGTAATGTGATTTACATACCACAGAAAAGTTGTATTTTACTTCTATTAAATGTCACTTTAACATTAGCAATGAAAATTATTTATCGTTCTCTTTTACTATTTGATACTTGTTTACTTTAAATCCTGGTAGCCAAAAGGAGTTCTTTATAAATGTATAACCAAAAATATACTCTTGCAGCTTTTTATCACCCGCAAACTAAACCTGGCCCAGTGTTTTTACTCAAGATACTTTTAATCAAATCCTTTAATCGAGTGGTTATAGCTGGAGACTATAGTATACAAGTATTCGCATTTTAATTCAAAGAGGCTGACATCTAGTGGTACATTTTAGAACTAGAGCGAAAGGTGATTAAACCATTTAGAAAAAAAATTTAACTGACTAAATTAATATAAAATAAGCGGAAACATAAAGCTAATAAAGCTTATTCGATGGCATTCTGTACTATCCGTTGTGATAAGGTAAACAAACAGATTAACATAATTTTTCAACTGGTAAATTGTTAAAAAATGTGCCATCTAGTTATACGAATTTTCAAGACAGTCTCTAAAATTACTAAAAAAGACTAAAAATGTTTATTCACAACATTTTCAAGATTACAAATTAATTAAACCTCCTCCAAAACCCAGAAACACTCAATTATCAAAATGTAATCTAAAAATCCAAAATATAAAGACCAAACAAATAACTGCGCAGTCAAAAGAATTAAAAATAACCAGCTTATTGAAGATTGCGGAATTATTATAAACGGTGCAGACCAAGCAGTTGGTCTCCAATAAGATCAAGTTCATATTGGAGATCAGTTTAATATTGTTTTTAATTCAGTCATCGACAAGGATATTGAAATTAAAAACTAACCATTGATGATCTAATAACAACCGGCGACTCTAAGTTAAGTATTATGACCTCATTACATGACACTAATATTATTCAACTAATTAAATAGCATTGTGAACTTAGGTCTGGAACCTGTTGTAATATATACAATATAATTTTTAACAGCAAATTCATAGTGGCCACCACAGGATTCAACCACATAAGGTAAATATGAATATAAAAAATTTCTTCCATTGCCATCATGAGATTTTCTTTCTAAACCTTGTAAAATTTCATTTATTTTTTTCTGAAATTAATACAATAAAGATTGATGTGAGTATTAAGATTACTAATGTTGTCATTTTCTGCACTGAAATGGCTGTTAAATAATAATAATATAATAATTAAACGTACATTGCATCTATAGTCCTATGCTATTTGACAGATAAATACATTTTTACCACCGTTCGCACTTGCAGATTGTAGCACAAATAGTTTTACGAATAGGCCTTCTTTTTCTACTGATCTACACTAAAGATCTAGGTTCGTAGAAAATACTAACATTGTATGAGATAATTATCCTAAAGATATAAAATCTAATCACACCTTGGTTTGGAAGGTAAAAACTTAAAAAAACCGAGGTAATCAAATGACACCACTCAAACTGAATGATCAAGTAGCTGATTTAAATCCGATAAAGCCAACCTTCTAACGAAATTATTTCTTCTCGCTCATCATTAGCACAGTCGTCAAAATAAGGAATATTATCTCTTAAACTTGCCTTATCAAAAGCCTTCTGAAAGAAGCCATCATGTATGTATTAGTGATATTAAATGCATGCATTCACTTTTCTTCCCAAAATTATTCTAATCCATAAACCATTTTCAGATGTGTGTTCAGCTATAAGCCGATCCGCCAGTTCTAGAAATAAGTACAAAATGATCTGAAAATTTTAGGATTAAGATTTAAAATTCTAAATGAAATAAAATTTAACAAAAATAGTAAAAAAAATATAAATTTAATAAATTTTAAGTTTTAATCAAGCCAGTTCACAAATATTAAAATTTGTAAAGTAAATTTTAATATTTGTGAACTGGCTGGAAAAATTAATCTTAAATGATCAAACATTTCGAGCAATGGCAGTATATATGAATGATTTTAAAATTAATCAAAAAAATTCGTTTTATATATTATAATTATTTAATGTTTCAATAAAAGGGTTATGAAATACCTCGATTTTCTTCTTCTTTCAAACCTCTTTTTTGCTTTAAACAAAAATGTATTTTGACACTGGATGTATTTGTAGATTGTTACCGGTAGTAAAGTGATGATTAAGTTGTTGGCCTAAGCGCACCGCGGTCTTCGTTTCGATCGCTACCCACAACATCGTGACCAATTTTGTGTAAAATCATCCGTTAGGCTGACCACCCACAGTGATTAATTGCAAAAATATGATCTGAAAGATCTTGCAAAATATTTCAGTAAATCATATTGGATAATATTAGACCTGTTCAAAGAAAGTACAATTTAATAGTTCCTATGATGAAGACGCATCAACAAGGATTATATTTTAATCATATAAACACAATAAAAAACGATTGAAGTTTGATAGGCCGACAGTAGTTCTGGATGGAAATGAAAATACTTTTTCGTATAAAGTAAAAAATTATTATATTAGTATTTTAATAGCTATCTAGTATTTGCAAAATTAAATATATTTAAGAAATAAAATACAATTTGGTCGTATAGTGATGGTTAAGGTGTTGGCTTAGACACACCGCGGTTTTGAGGTCAATCTACAACGCTGAGACCAATTGTGTGTAAAATTGTTCGTTAAGCTGACTACCTACAACGATCACCGAATGTAAAAATCTGATTTCAAAGATCATGTAAAAGATCTCAGTAAAGGGTCAACGACTCAACTTTGGCCTGTAATGGTGTTGATTTTTGCTATGGTTTTACACTGTATTACTATTTTTATGTGTAACAGGTTCAAAGTGAAAAACTAACTAAATATAATTTTATGATTTTGAGTTTAGTTTATGTATTGTATTAGAAAACTAACATTCAGCATTTTAAATGAACATTCTTATTATTCTTAGCATTTAAATAAAGAAAACTAATGGTTGCGTTAGCATAATAAAATAGAGAAAATATGTATTTTGATTACGAATTAAATAAAATTAAATTTATGTCTCCGGATCGGATAACTGCATTGTTGGTTTATTTGACAAAGACTTTGCTTTCTGGATTCAGGTAACGAGCTGTAACTATATTATATATATATATATATATATATATATATATATATATATATATATATATATATATATATATATATATATATATATATATATATATATATATATCAAGTAGAGCAAAAACTTCGGCCTTTAAATATAGTTTAAATTTAATTTTCGATTAATGAATTGGTTAAATAGATGTATCGGTACAATAAAGCAAACCTAAAAATTTTAATTCGTTTTTGAACAAGTAGTATTTTTATTACAATCATCGGACGGAAGCTTTATTCTTTAGTATAAGTTTTTTTATTATATTATAATAATATTCATAGGGATTTCCAAAATAAAAAAATGTTTAATTTTGTTCGAGTAACGTACAAAACCCGTCTCTAATAATTAATTAATATTTAAAAAAAAAAAAAACACTGAATCATGTTCAAAAAGTTAATTCAAATTACATATTATGTAGTAAATATATCTTTTATATAGCAAACAATAAGAAAATAACGTATCATATTAGATATACATATGTAAATACTTATTATACCACTAAGGTAGGTACCTAAATAATAATTAAAAAATATAAATAAATGAAGCACACGTTATATAATTTAAGAAAATTGGATTACAATGAATAAAAAAACTCTGTGCCCTTTTCATTAGTTTATAGTTTACTCGGATAAATAAAGCAATAATTAGATAATAGGATGAAGATGGTGTATTTTATGTGAAAGAAAATTCATCACGCAATTTTCGATATGTTTGTAGCAGTGTTACAAAGGAAACTGAACAAATAAAGTTTGTAATGTTGATTTTATTTAATGCCCCATGTATGTATTTGTGTATAAGTAATAATATAATATTTTGTTTTATTATTTTCAATAGAACACAAAGCAAACAATAGATATTCACATGAATACAAGAAAATTGATGATTTATTGTTTTTAATCTGACGAATATGTTGGTTTAACAATACAGTTTTATATTATTGTTTATGAACTTTAATAACAATTTTTTTTAACAGATGATTTAAAAAAAAAAACATAATTTTAAATAAGAATTTACCTAAACAAATAATAGAGTATGTTTATAACTTTTAAGGTGTTTGAAAAAATAACACTAAATAATTATAATTTAGTTTTAAAATTCAAAGACATTTTAGCTCAGGGAACTTAAAAATTCACATAAAGTTAATTTTTCACTTGCAATTCAAATTTAAAACTAATCAGGTTTAAACTAACAATTCGTAGTCGAATAGTAATGCATCATCAAAATCTTTAAGCTAGTAATCATATGTTTTGGTCTGTATTCATATGTTTAATAAACCTGTCAAATATATTTCCTTTAGTATACGGATTAAAGATTATTTATCATATTCTATGTTTTAAAATATTTTTTTATTAGAATTAAATCTGATTTATATTAGAAAGATAAAATAGTTGAAGATTTATTAAATGTAACAAAAAGGTTCAATAAATTAAATTAATATATTAAACAAATTTAATATTCTTGATCACATTCTTAACCAAAAATCAAAAAAATTGTATTCACCACTATAATAAAAAAACTTTTCTAGCGGTGGAAATTATAGGTGACTACCAAAATGGATTTTCAAATGGGATCGACCAATTGATGCAGTTTTCTTCGCTGTCTAAATATCTTTCTAAATATCTTTCTAAATATTATAAAACAGGTACGTAATGTAATTTAGTATTGGTAGCCCCACATTTGACGGAGTGACAGGTTTCTGATACCGATAAGGGTTGATCAGATATGTTGCCTTGTATGGGTGTAAGAGTTGAAACCCGGGCAGATGACTCCATAGCATACTTACTAAACTGGCGATAATTACCAAATTCTCTCCAACCACGACATCAGGAAATTGATGAAAATTCTTAATATCATTTATAAGGTGATCGGTCCAATCCTAAACGGATGGTAAAGCGATCTTGAGAGGTAAAATGTAATTGAACAGACCTCGAGATTGCTGTCGATGAGGATAGCCTCTCGCGAAGAGAACGATCCTTTTTTTCTGGTTGTCAAACAACCATAAGTTTGGAAACATTTTTTTTAATTATGGTATTGAATGTTTAACCAATAATCAATATCAAAAAATTTACGAACTCCTTTTTAATTGTAAATCTATTGTGAAATTATGTTTTTTAGCTTAAATTTAAACTTATGTTAAGAGCCCACTAACTAGCAGAGTCAAATCAGTTTATTTGTTCTAAATATAAACGAAACTAAATTTAAGTTCTTATAATTTACAAAACCTTAAATTCAATATTAAAGAATTTTGGTTGTTGAAAAAAAAGCAAAATATTCTATTAAAGCCAAAAGAGATGAAATTGGCTTAGCTTCAATGTAGTTTGGTTTCGAGGTAACGAGACTATGTGGATTATAATTGAATTTCTAGTTAAAAATTCAATCGTCTCATCAGACCGCAGCGACCAAACTACAAACAATCTACTCGGTCCAAACTAAGTATTTCACTTCGTATAGTCTATAGTTATTAATAAATAAACATCATTTCAAGGGTGTAAAAAGAAAAACTTGATATGTGTAAGGCAGCAGACTCAATTCCACCATATTGGTTCTTTAATCAATACATGAAAAAACTATTGAAAACATCGGAAAGAGTCGTATTATATGTATATATTCGTTACGGTTTATACGAGTATACAGAACAGTTAAACAAACCTATACCAATATATACGATTTCTCCTTCGTAAAATAAAATTTTATTTAAACGCAATATTTATTCATTCGTTGATTTGCGTAGTGCGCATGTTCGGAAAAACATATTTTCATTATTGAGAACTACAACGTAGGTCTTCCTGTTTTGGAAAAATTCTAAAAAATGTATGTTATGAGAGTCGTAAGGATTGCAGAGCAGTAACTTTTTTTTAAAAATATGAGAATATAAATGTTTAACGAGTAACAACTAGAGAAGTTATACGAATTTTCTCGCTTCGTGTGTTTATATTTTGTGTTATTTTGAGATAGAAAGAAATTTTATTTCCGTCAGCGAAATCAGTTGTAGTTTCATATTCAGTGATTAAAGTCCAAACGTTTCAAACACATTGTAAAATTAATACATAAAAAAAAAAAATTTTAAAGAAAATAATCGGTCATATTCAAAGTGATGCTGAAATCAAAATCAATGTGGGGTTTTTTATGTGACTAAAATCAAGATTGTATAAATTATATTTATGATTTTACATATCGAAAAAAAAATCGGTATGAAAAGAAAGTTTTGAATAATGTGCGACCGAAAACTGTAAAATATACTGTGGAAAATTAAAAAATAAATAAACAAATCTATAAAAAAGAACAGGAAAAACTATCGCAATGCAGATTTTCTTCATTATTATTAATATTATTGAAAAATAAATTTAGGATAACCTTTTTTAAGGAGTAATTTCATTTACAATACAACGAGACATTTATGGAAAATGAAAATAATGTGACTATTAATTTTAAGTTAATTGTATATTTAGTATAGAATTATTATCTATCGGTTGTGTTAAAAAAAATGTTTTAAAAAAAAAAATTGAAAATGGGATGCAGTGAAAATGTATTTAAAAATTATTAGTAAATAAATATATTTTAGTGAATTAAAATAGAAAATGAAAATAAAGTAAAAAAGTGAAAAATTTTTAAAATTAAGAAATTATTATAATTAGTGAAAAAAAAACAATTTCATTGTGTTAGTTTGTGATAATTTTTCAATTATTTATTCATTTGTTTGTTTTGGTTATGACTTGTATAATGTACGTTTGTAAGGGCAAAGTGCTTTTAAAACGTCTGTCTAACTTTACAAGTCGGAATTATTGGAATAAACTCTTTTATTAAGGTAATATCTTTTTATTTATGCACAAAAAATGTTTATTTAAAATATTAGACATATTACGTATGCATAGAAAATAAAGCAAAATTAAGAAATACCAACTTAATTTTGAAACAATATGATTTAAAGGCTAGATTGCAAAGATCAATCAAATTTAAAATTTTGAAGTAGCTTAGTTATTTCTTATGTAAAAACTCATATATATATATATATATATATATATATATATATATATATATATATATATATATATATATATATATATATATATATATATATATATATGTATATATATATATATATATATATATATATATATATATATATATATATATATATATATATATATATATATATATAAGATACGAAGCGTGATATTTTTAGGAACGGAACCACACCTTATTTTAAATTTGAATCTAACCCTTCTTTAATTGGCAGTTTTAATGAGCAAAGAGTGTATGTATCTTATGGAATAAGTAACGAATAACGTAAAACTGAAGAAAGTTGTGATTTGCTAGAAACATCCGTTGTTTCTTCTAATTTCTTCTAACAACGCAAAGACTGTTGAAGAAATAAAATTTTATTTCCCGTTACTAGAAATTCCAGAGGGTGTTGTAGCCGAGTTTTATGTTGTGTTAGGTTATTTTACTATATTCAAAGATCCAATGCATTTATCTTTATTTAAAGAGCATGATGATTCATCGTTACCTCGAAAAGTTATTCGCAAGCAAGAAGACAAGTTACGCCAACTATGCATTTTTATAATTGCTGATTATCATGCATCTCATTAATAGCATTAACATTTCTGATTAATAATGAACGTGCAGAGTCTATCATAGTTTCAATTCCGCCTCGCTCAAATATTTTTAATGTCCTCATTGCAGTTAAATGGGAACTATTATCTGTACTAAGTTTATTTCCAGCTTTAGTTAAATTGTTCATATCGTTGAAACCTGATAAATTCCAAACTATCTTTTCTGTTGCAAATAAAAGACATGACCTGCAACATAATTTATTTTATTTACACCATTCTGATAACCAAAGGAAATGTTCATATGAATTGATTTAAAAATGTCATGTTCGTTCATGTCATGTAATTTATAAATTTGGTTATGGTCTTCCATAACTCAATCTCGATTTTTTTTCATCATACTTTCTAGGTAAAAATGATTTTTCCAGAATGTATTTATCAAATTGCTTTTTATTTTATTTTTGTTTATATTTATTTCGATTAAAAGGTATATAGTCTATGCCTTGCTGTCTCATTTTAAAAATTCCAATTGGAAATAGAAATGAGAATATAGAAATTAAATTAAACAAAAATTGGGAAAGAAAGAAAAAACAGAAAATAATGAGTTAAGTATAGAAATTATTTATTCAATAAGGTGGGCGACAGTGACACGGTAGCAAAATAAAATTAAATGCTTTTATTCTGTCTTCATTTAAGAAACAACCAACAGTAGACTGAAGAAAAACAACCATCCTATCATTTTTTAAGCATTTGGTCAAAGCTCTTTGATTAAATGACTTCTCGTTGCCGATGGATCGAATGATAGTATCATCCTGAATTTCACTATAAGATGTGGCATCGTCGTTCCCATCGGTTTTTACTGTATTAAGTGTTTTTTCTTTCCGAGATTAATATAAATTAGAATTTATGTAACAATTATATTTTTTGGCGCATCACTTCTTTAATTCGGCTAACATGGTCAATCGTTTGTTTATGCTTATTTCGAGGATTTGAGGCATTGTCGTATTTTATCGACAGAATTTTAATTAAGTTTTAATTCGCCCATATTGTTCGGAGTGAATATAATTTATCTTAATTAAAAAATATAGAAAACCGGTTAGATACAAGAGTACTCTGCAATTTTAGACATTAATTAAATGTATTGTCAAAACCGTTATGAATTAGTTTCTAAAAATTTTATCAAATTAATCTTTATATATAAACGAAATTAATTTTAAAATTTTATATGGCAACAAACATGAACGAGGCGTTGCATTTTTCTAATCACGATAACTAAAGCATCGAACAGTACGTGAGTATTATATTTGAGCTTGAAATAAATGGTAGAAATGATAGATATGTAAACAGGTTAGAACTTGTGTAAATTTAACAATTGATTTCATAGTGGTCCACTACAGATATTTTAAAAGAGCTGTGCTTTATTTCTAAATCTATTTTTTTTGTATAGTTTATAAATAAGTATGTATGAACAAAATAAAACTAATACAAATAATAAATAATATAGGATACGATAAATATGAGGCTTTTCATAAATATGAAATGCCGTGCGAAAAGTTTAATTGACAGTTACACTAAAACAGCATGTACATTTCTAAATGTGTATTATGCTGCTCAACTACACGGTGAATCCTGTTTGATTGATTTCGTAATGCTGTATTGTGTCTGAGAAAGTTGTAAAACTAAAATGACAATTCGTTTCGTTAATGTTTGAAATGTGAGTGTGAACATCGTATTTGTGTTTATATTTCCTTGAAAGTTATTTTTATAGTATATTTCGTACGATATATTAATGTGCACAGTTAAATAAATAGTTAACTTTGTCAAACAAATATTTTTTTTTCAAATAAAACTAACAATTTAAAGCGCATACGATTTTTTTTAATGTTACATAAATAGTTGTAATATTTACAAGCTGGTATAACCAAAGCCTCCTAAATATACAAAGCCGCAATGATCAAAATCGAACTTAAAATAGAGCTGGAAGAAACGAATTTTTGTCTTTAATTTTTCAATTCAAAAATCACAAAAATTAAACCATATGGTTCTTACCGCACTAAAAATCAAATTGAAATGAATTGTACTATAAAAAAAAAATAAACAAAATTGTTAAGTTTGTGTGCGAGAAATATTTTCTCGTCCAAACACAATTTTTATGTGCATGTATATTTTGCAGCAATTTTCAACTATAAAAAGTATTCCAATTTTATATTTTTTGTAAATAATTTTGTATTTTTTCGTTTTACTGCCATAATTATGGCGACAAAACGAAAAAAATACAAAATTATTTTGTATGCACAGCGTGCAGTAAAAGTTATCCGTCTCACTCATACAACAGTTAAATTTATATTTTTACCTCACGTTTTTCGTGCATATAAAATATGATCCATCGTGGAACATATGCAATGAATAAGGCTTGTAATAAAGAGGGCTTTGGGTAAATCAAAACCAACCCAATTGTATAATTATACAAGCCATGAAGGCTGGCTATTGCGCGAATATTATTAAATAGTATAACTACTATTTGTTTTATCTTTCGTATTCATTTATTTTTTTTTTACGAATCTATGTGTTTAACAAAATTTATATACCAAAGTTTGTAAATACAATTTATGTATTTATCAAAGACGTCTATATTACCAAGACCGATTATACCAAATTTAAAGGGACAAAGCAACTACTGATATTAGTGTTAGTAATATTCATATAAGGCTAAATTTAAAAACAAACCAACACTTATATAGTTTTTTTATTTTTAATATGAAATAAGAATAAAAGAAAACAAAAAATATATAGCAAACAATACCATTTCTATCACGACAACATGCTATCATAAACTAAATAATTATATAGACGTATCATACGGGAAACAAATATGAATTAAAGAATTCATTTGTTTATACAGTGAAACTTCTGAAAAATGATGAAACAAAGAAATCGAAAAAAGTTTTAACTCTATGCATTTGGTTTGCTATGTTCAACTTTTCGGATAATTAATACCCAAAATCTAAATTAGCGTACCTCTCGTTTATTTTATTTCCTTTATATGATATGAGACGTCTTAGTATTAGATAGTTTTTGATGCTATTAAGAATAGACAAAAATATAATAACCCATATTTGGGAAATGTATTTGGTTTTGTATAAAATGTTAATAGGTATTGGTATAAATTAAACCAAAATAAATAAAACAGACATACAGCATTGCTATTTTCACATTGAAACCAATACTACAGTCAGTAGTCGGATATGTAGAAATATATGTAACGGTCGGCCATTAGCGGTCTTGGTATGTCTTTGTATATATACAATTTAGTAGTTATTTTTTGTTGCGTAAGTTTTAAAGCTTCACAGCTTGTATGTACAATAGTGTTGGTTTCGATACACTACAAAATTTTAGTTAAAAAAAACAATTTCTATGCTATTTTCGCACCAACACAATTAATTATAGATGATCAAATGTAAAAGGGTATCAACGTACTCGATGCAATATTCAGACTCGTAATACATTCGTGTTGGTTTTGGTGACAACACATTTGAAGGAGTGAAAAGTAGATACTTCGGGTCCTTTGTCACTTACAGTCATCTGCTAAAGTCAAACTACCTTAGAAATGCCGACAAGGTGAAGTTGTAAAAGGTGTTGATCAGAACCGTTGTCATGTAAAGGTGTGAGAGTTGAACCCTAACGAATGAGAATGAGAGTAAATGATAATGAATGTAATTGTTAATGACATTGGATAAAAGAAGATTACGAGATCAGGAATGTAATGCAATTTCCTGATCTCGTTCATGAAATAATAGGACGCAGCGAGTACGATGGCTCGGCTACGTTCTGCGAGTCGTTCCTAAACGAATTGTTCAACTATCTCTGAATGGAGAGCATTTGGCAGATTGCTCTCCTCTCAGAGATTCCAAGATTGCTCTTCGTATTGTTCTAGACAACCCGATGAAAACAAGTTATTCTCGATTCCGAGGAGCTATCGTCCGAAATCGATCTCGCGAAATGGCCTTTACAGCCTTTATGTTTCCCTTTACAGCATAAAGTAAATATTAGGAAGTTACTATTGGCTCCATTCCATCATTTATAATAAAAAGGGCTTTAAGAGCAATATATGACAAGAACCCTAGATGGTAAGTTGCACTCTTTTTCTAAAATAGGCCTTTTTAAATATACATTAAACAAGGATAATTTAACTTTTGTTTATGTTCATTACACAAATCGTCTTTCAATGGTGAAAAACAGGACAATTCTGTTCCACAATTAACATTTACTACAGTTAACATTTTTTGGTCATTTTTAAACAAATATTTATTTAAAGCTCCTTATTTGGTAAAAGACTGCTCAAACGTTAACAATAAAATTGACGCTACATTAGCATATTCTGAAAAAGGAGCCATTAATTCTGAAAAATTCATTGTTTTATTAATATTTTTCATTTTTACGAAGGTTTCGAATGTTGCTATTTATTCATATTTATCACAGCTCATTTTTTTATAGTCATAAAACCCAGTATAATATACATAAGGCAATTTGTTTAAGAATGTGGCTTTAATTATTTAAGTCAATATCGCAATCTTCACGAGAAGAGTCATCTTCAGGTTCTGTATTTATTTATTTAATTTATAATCATCATGCTATTTTTCACTTTGATTCTAGTGTTTCTCCACCGTCAACTAATCAATTTGAGTATTCATTATTAAATAATAATTTAATTACTATTATATTAGCAAAATGTACCCCTAACTCGTGACAAGTGAGGTTATAATTAATTCCATCCTTTCCTTTTAATTGTGTAAAGAAATGTTCAAGACAATCTTGGTTGGTCTTTTCATTTAACATATATTCGATATAGTTGAGATTGATGGTAAGCTGAAGCATTAGCGTTACATGATTCTTAAATATTCAGGCAAGCTTGTATCGTAGTTTTTTAGCACAAGACACCCCATTGCTTGAAACTTGGCCTACCAAGCAAACATTCATCTTTCTAAGACCGTTCGGGTATAAACGTCTTTTTACTTTTTTGTGTCAAAAATTTCAAGTACCATACATTAATATCAGCAATACCATAACGAGTGGGAAATTTGATTATTTAAAAAAGCATTTCGGGTCGATTTGATACGATGCGGTGCATCATATTGACCCAAAATTTTGATTATAAAAATACCGAGAAATTGAAATATTTGCATATTAATTGCACCTCGATCACAAGTCAACATCACGACTTTTAAATAGATGCGTTTCTTACAGATTATAATGTTTTTTTTTAATTAGTTTATTTATTTCGCAGTAGTAAAAGTTTTGTTTACTAGAATATATTTAATTACATATTACCAGTTCCCAACTATTTGACGTAACACAAAAAAAAGAGCTGAAATAGCGAGTTCATTTTTCTTTGGTAGCCGTCATCGTAAAATCCTTTAATTATCTATCCATTAAAATATTGAGTGGTAAGTCTTATTTAATTGGGATTTCATCAAAACTAAGCACACAAAGGTTAGATATAGGTGGTTTATTTACAACGTAACAATTATGTTGTGCCAGTAGTAAATCGGTTATACCCGGTGGTGTAAACTGACGTTGATCTATAATATAAACATTGAGAAAGTTTTTCTCGTGTATATTTTAATAGAAACTTTGTCTTAGTAACATTTATCTTAGTTTGGAGATGGCATATGACAATTGATTTCTTCTCATCTGACGTTTCAAACTGCATATCATCTTGCTCTTGTTCAAAATTGTGTAACAACTAAGGCCCGTTTCACCAGTTATCCATTGTTGCCAATTTTTTCAAAGAGACTCCGCAATCTGCATTTGACTTTGGAATATCGAGTGCAATCGACTTTGGAATATTGGATGTATAGCAAAATTTACAAAAGCTAAGTTCCTCTGAGTTCTGTTTTGAGTCGATCCCACTGTCCGAAAACTCAGATGGTATCGATAAGTTGCTCCTTGAACGGTAGTTGAATCGCTTACCGCTTATTCAAATCTCTCCTGGTGGTATTCTAAAAGATTTGTTCACACATCGTGTTTTCCCTTGATCGAGCTGCGATAGTGTTTTAAACTTTATTCGTAAATATACAATTCTTACTTATGGATATGATCTAAAACGTCTCTATAGAAAGACCAACTCATTTTTTCGTACACTTATATTACTACACATCCGCCTCAATAAAGTAGTATTGGTACGATAACAAATAACAAAGCAAAAATAACATAAAAAAACTAACTATATTAGTGTTAGTAAAAATATTTTTTTGTTTTTATTTTACGCTATATCTGTACACAACCAATACTACATCAAAAAGGCGCTTTGTCCCTTTAAATTTTTGAATAGTTGGTCTTTCTATAGAGACGTTTTTGATATGATACAAACATATACAAACAAAATGCGGCAAAAAAACGGATGGATAGTATAAATTGGTAATATCTGACACGGCCCGTGTAGGAAATGAAAGTATAAATAGAAGTTAAGTAGAAAATACATTTTTAGAAGATCGAACCAAGTTGTTTTCAAATAAAATTCCTAAAAAAAAAACTTTTTGTGCTTTTATTTAATTTAAAAGAGAATGAAAATTTTTGGTGTTTTTTATAATTTTCACAAAATAATATTATTTATGATTTAGTTAGTTTGATTCAAAATATGTTGAGCTTTAAATTAGCTGTTAACATTTCTTCATTCCAATTTTTCACATTTTATTATATAGAAAATCGAGTGTATAGCACAAATTTTTTATAAGTTTAAAATCGGATAGAATTAGAGAGCAAAACCAGAAAGAGCAAACAAATACCAAAAAAATTATCGAAATAATTTATTTTTTGACACTAGTTGTCAAAAATTGTCGACTTAACAATATCATCGACGTAATGTGGACGCATCAAAGTCGATAATAATAGTTGACGTGTCGACGCATATCCCTGATATATATATATATATATATATATATATATATATATATATATATATATATATATATATATATATATATATATATATATAGTAGTATATATTAGGTGTTTTATTTCGTTTTGCACAGAGGCCACATCGATGAAATATTTAATCCATTTTATGCAATATTAGACTAGTTTGTGACAGACCTAGTTTGTGATTAATCCAAATGCAAATGCTGTTTCCTTGCTAAATAATTTTTTGTTATTTCTTATTACCTTTGCTAAATTTTTAAAATAGTTATGCCAAACTTATCATCTTGACTATTAATATAAATTTTGTTTCATTTACAGCTTTTGTATCGTTTGTTATGATATCACAATAATACCAAAATAAAAGTTATGTATAATAAACAATTTTCAAAACAATCAATTAAAAGATTAAAATAAGCTGTATTTAAAAACGTTTAAATTTTTTGATATAAATATAAATAAATAATACAAAATGAAAAGGCGCACATGTTTAAGTCAACTGACTTTTAATAATATAAATCGGCCGGGTTCAACATCGGATAAACATCGCAGCAATAAAACTAATAACTGCATAAGTTTTGATACACTGGAGAATCCTAGTAATTGTATTAACAAGTTAGATGATTGGAGAATATATACTGCTATAGCAATTATATCCATTATCGTGTACATAAATGGACTGCCTGGTGATTTTGTCCATGACGATATACCAGCAATAACAATGAATAAGGATGTTTTAGGATTAAGTCCATTATCTAATGTATTTTATAATGATTTTTGGGGGACACCAATGGCAGATATTAATAGCCATAAATCATATCGACCATTAACTATATTATCTTTTAGGTAAGTGAAAATTTTGATTTTAATTGAATATTATATTAAATATATATATATATATATATATATATATATATATATATATATATATATATATATATATATATATATATATATATATTATATATATAAATATAAACTCTCTATTCTTATTTTAAAATAATTAAAATTATGAAAATGTGTTTCATTTTGTACCAAATGAATTATAAAAATAAATAATTTATTATTTTTATTATTTATTTATACATTAAATTAAATTAATAATTTTAAATAACAAAATGTTCACAAAAGAATGGAAATAAAAATATATAATTGAATATAAAAGTTGACATTTTGACTGTTTTGACTCAATAATAGTTCTAAAATGTTATACTACGTGTAGGTAATACGTGATTGATTAATTTTATAAGTTATTAATTTTAACTTATAATTTTGTTGTTGATTGAAATCAATAGTACGAATAATTTCGTTCTATAATAAACGAAGGCGTTCAACTAGAAACGGACAACTATTGGAGAAATGTGGTATACGTGGTATAAATACCAAAAAAGCTCTGTTGTACTCTTATATTGTTAAAAAATCATTAGATTTTGGGTGATCTCTATTTGCCAGTGTAATACGACGTAGCTCTGGTGTATGAACCTGGTCTTTAAATTGGAGGCAAAAAACCTTTCTTGATGCACAATACAATTTTTTTGGAGCCATTTTCTTTGTCTAAACAATTTCTTCTGTGATCGCGCCAATTTGTCCGTGACCGCGAGATAATCTCATGCTTTCATAAAATATTGTATACCGAGAACTTATAATATTTCTCGGTATACAATATTTTATGTGAATTATTTATTTGATTTATAGGTTAATACCAAGACATTCGAAAGTTTTCAATATGATTCAATAGTGCATACGACTTTGGCCCCAAATTTGAACTTAAACACTTATAATCATCATCCAAGAGCAGTGTTTCGTTGCCTTTTTTCCTTTCTACAATAATAGTAATTTACTTTTCTAGCCTAAATGTTCCTTACAAATTATACATACAAAATTCTTAAAAATTTTTCAAATAAATGTTGGTGCGAATCGAATTTGAAAATTTGTTGGTGTTGCATTTGCTGGCTAACAAGTTTTTTTTTATATAATATGATTATTTATTTATAGAATTATTTTAACAAATTTATAAAGAAAGAGAATATTTCAAAAAAATTCAAAGTTGTTGCCTTTTACAGTTTTGTTTCTTAACCTTTAGATTCTCAAGCCTATATAAATTTCAATATTCGCAAGTCCTCGATTTGGCTGCGGTGGCATTAAGTAAGAAGTTAAATTAACCACGGAAAAGTTGGAAGAGCTTCGGCCCCAAAAACGATTACATGGATTAAAGCATAAAATAAAATAAACAAACAAAAACTTTGATAGGATGCCCAACTTTGCTAGAGTTTTCCATTACCAATTTGAATTAATTTACGGGAGGGTTCAACATTATCTCCGCCAAGCTTGAAAATAATGACTATGATAGAAAGTATTAACCTTAACTTTTGAAACTAAAGCTTAAGTTTTGCAGTCGAAACATCTCGTGACGTACAACAGGTGTTTTTGGATTTCCAACAAGCCTATGATTCATTCCATCGTCATAGCCTATGGATTGCTTTGTGAGCTTGGGAATACCTGACATATATGTCCGTTTATGTTAAATGACAGTAATGCAGTGACAATGTCAAAGTTGACATAATGACACAAGGCAGTCAAAGTTGAAAACAAGCTTTCAGGAATTTTTGCAATTAGCTCTGGTGTAAGGAGATGCTCTGTCCCCGATACTCTTTAAACTCATGTTAGAATTTATCTTTCGTAAATATGAAATACCTCAGGACAACAACTTGTACTGTCAGTCCAACCAGGTTTTGGCTTATTTGCACTGAACGGTTTTAAAGAACGACTGCATCCTCTTGTATGATTCTTAAAATCGTTGATCTTAAAATCAATGAGTCTAAAACCATACATATGATTACTGGTTTTAGAGACCAAGACGCAATGGAATTCAGTAGTGGTGACCACACATTTGAAGGTGTGTCCAGTTTTCGATACCTCGGGTCCCTTGTTACTCATTATATTTGTGTGGAAGGGGATATTAAAGCGCGTCTTGTTGCTGGCAACCGGTCTTTGTATGCCTTACGTCCACTGCTAAAGTCAAAATACCTTGCAAATTCTGGCAAACTGAAGTTGTACAAAGGTGTTGATCAGACCCATTGTCATGTATGGGTGTGAGAGTTGGACCCTAACGGATGAGTATGAGAAATGGTTACTGACAAACGCAACGATGATAACAGTTACCGAATTTTATTCAACCACGAGATAAGGAATTTAATGAAAATTCCTGATCTCGTTTATGAAATAAAAGGACAACGAGTACGCCGGCTCGGTCCAGTTCTGCGAGCCGATCCAAAATGTATGGGTTAGGGATCTCTGAGAAAACAGCCGCTATTTGGCAGAGGCCGAAGTCGCTGTCAGCGACGATTGCTTTTCGGAGTAGAGAACGACTTGTTTTCTTCGGGTTGTCTAGAACAATACGAGAAACAAACTCAAGATCGAATCCTATGTAGGCAGAATGCTGATGCGGTACGGGCGAGTAATGGCCTGTAAAAACCGAATATTATTATTATTATTTTAAATTTTGCAGTTTGATGGCGGTATGTGAACGCTCTCAGTAAATTTGTTAACATGAAAAAAACTGGCCATCATGAGTTGTGTTTTCTTTGTTAGGTCGGGTTCTTCTGAGACCAAACTACTACAGCATTTTAATGAATTTTTTTTTGATTTGAAATAAAAGGTAACGGCAAATTAACATGATAGGATTCATAATATTTTTCTATAAAACAAATTGTAAAAAAAAAACAAATTAAAAAGACAGAGTTTTAATATTTACCAGTACTTAGAAAGAAACAATAGAGTTCTAGCTTCTAATTAAATTCAACTTATTAACACTTAAAATCTATAAATAAAACAAATTGATTGTCACATTTTGCATCACGCACAAAAAACACTAACCTACCATGTGAATGTTAAATTATTAATAAAAACTTAAATTTATATACTATATATTATATATATATATATATATATATATATATATATATATATATATATATATATATATATATATATATTTACTTTTCTATTAAACAGGTGACTTTACTAACCAGAAATAAAAACTATCGTCTGTTATTTCTATTTAATTACTTTTGAGTTTATGTTGTTTTAAATAGAATCCCAATTTTTTAATATTCAGTTAGATAAACTGTATTCAACTAAAAAAAATTATCTTTTATACACTTACAGAGCGAGCTATTTTATATTTGGCCTTCAACCGTTATGGTTTCATGCAATAAATATTGTATTGCACGCAACTGCATGCATTTTATTTACTAGAGTATGCATAGTTATTGCTAAATTACAAAGAAATTTTGCAATCATTGCTGGTATATTATTTGCTGTACATCCAATCCATACGGAAGCGGTAAGTTTACTTATTTATATGTTAATATCTTAACCGTTATAATATCCTTTTTTTAATTATAGTTTTTTGGAATTATAAACTTAATTATTCTGTATAGGTCAGCACTTATATTTTTAATAATTCTTGCAATGGCAAGCCTAGAAATCTGGGACATGGCTGGTAATCTAACATATTAACCATTTTCTACCATATTTACGTTAAACGTAATCTAAATTATTATTTTATATGATTCTAAGCAGCCCCGATATACACTAGGAATTCTAATGTTAGAATATTAGAACGATATAATAAAAAAACAAAGTCCAATTGATGGGTTCGAATACCATAGGAGATTATTGGACAACGAACTTATAAAACTAATTTGTGTGGTAGTAAACCGAAAACTTCTAATGAATTCCCATGAAATCATTTCCTAATAATTTCCCCTATGTTGGATACTTAATAGCGTTATATCTTCTGCAATGACTTCATCAGCACTACAGTAAACTTTTTCGTCACCGATTAATTTATTTAACACAAAATTCACTTAATCGTTTTAAGGTGCCAGTATAGCAACCTCTAGAAAGGTTGATTTATTAAATTGATTTAAATTATCAAAGAAAATAAAGTTTACCAAACTTTCTCTATTATTTCTTGGAAGCGTTTATTCTTTCACAAGAGGCAAAATTTGTAGTAAATTTCCACCGAAAATTATGACTTCACCACTAAAGCATTTTAAAAATCTTTTAATGTTCTATCAACTGCTTCAAATATATTTTGTTTGCCGTCAATATTTAGTTACATATTATTATTTCTGCCGTTCTTATTAGTTTTGTAATATCAGAACTATAATAAAATGTGAGCCATTCAATCATTATCAAATAACTAAGTAGCGATCCCAAGACGATGCTATTGCTAATGTTATTTACCATTCTGATCTAATTTTACTGAAGAACGTATTAAACAAAAATAGTATCTCCAGGACTATCTATACAATTCCACAATAATTTGTATACCTATTGGAATTTCTGGAAAATTTACTCTGTAACAATAATGTAAATTCAGTTTTTATTATAGTACTGGTGATTTAAACATACCTGATAATAAGAAACATGCGTTATCTTCGGATTACAATTCCACATTACGGAGCCATCGCATGATTGGTACAAATACATATTATACCAGGCCATTCAATCAAAATATTTTGGATCACGCTGCAAGTAGCTTTCAAGCAAATTTTCTCATTTCAAGCAAATTAATGTTAAAATAAAAACTTCCAGTATTTGTCCTTGTATGACATATGATCTTTAGAAACTTATTAAATAAAAAGAGTCACATTGATTTAAGAAATAAAATAAATCTTCTTAATAGAAAGATCTAATCTGATAAACATTATGCAAAAAAAGATATTTTTAACATTTATTCAACACTTTGAACCAAAAGGAAATTTGAAAACAGATCAATCAGTTTATGTACAGCCATTATCGTGATAGCATCCATTCTAAGTATACATTGTTAAAATATTTATTGAGTTTTTTGTTAACGTAAGTAACGGTGCAAGATCAAATAGTAACAACTTTGACCTAATGAATGTTAATCAATTTCAAACAATTATCCCTTGTGCAAACTCATTTTATTTATCACCAATCTCTATTACCGAAGTTTATAATCTAATCTACAATTTGGATATTAAAAAACGTGGAGGACCTGACAACATACCAAATATTGTCCTAAAATAAATTTCAAAATTTTTTCACATCTGTTATTAAAATTATTTAATGTAGTTTTAGAAAGTGAAATTTATTCCGATTGTCTTAAATTAGCTAAAGTGTAACCTATTTTAAAATCAGATAACCCAAAATTTATTAATAATTGTCGATCGATCTCAGTGTTATCCGTGTTTGACAAATAGAATGTTAGGATTCCTGCATAAATCTAATTTTTTCATTTCTCATCAGTATGGCTTCGTCAAGGATCAAGTACAAATTTGCTCTAATTGAAATTATTGATCTGATCTATAGAGCGTTTGATAATCAAAAATACGTTATGGTATTATGACACTGACTAGTTTTTCAAATTAACTAGTGCTACAAATCTAGTAAAACCAAACAGAGACAAACACTTATTTCGGGTGTAACAACGCTATACATATTTTTTAAATGTCAAACAATTGTTTTCCTATTTTTTATTTATGTTTTGAATTTCAAATTGCCCCATCGCATTATCTTTGGGAGCAACAAAAAAGCATCAAAAAATTTTTTTTTTTCAATAGATATGAGTTTATTTGTAAGAAATTTATGGAAGCTGCCACAATTAAATGTAGGTCCGACATAATTGCATATGAAATTGAGATCTGTATAATATTCAACAAGATAATTTTAAAAAATTAAAATGTATTTATCATTTTAATGTAAAAAAAAATTATGTGACAAACAATTTCGAAACGTCAAAATCATAAAACGTAAAAAAAAAAGAATCTATCGTCTTAAAAATAATTACAAATTAATTATTTTTGCTAGAATTGTGCTCACTGAACTGCAAGAAAAAATGAGCTACAAATTTTTTTTGACAATTTTTACTTTTTGTATACACTATGTTGTATGGGCTTACTCCAATAAGTATTTGGTATACCCATTTTTTCGCTCACTTCATTTGACTTTTTTATCCGCTTAAAAAGTTGGAAAACTAGTCAGTGTCATAATACCATTAGTGAAGTTTTATTGGAACTACGTAAGCGTTTGACTGTATAGATCACAATTTGCGCTCCACAAATTGTTTGCTATGTACCTTATATACTACTTGAAAGTTATCTTCATAATCGGAAGCAATTTGTTGTAATTAATGGTACAAAAAGTATCATTCTTGATATTAATTGTGGAATACCGCAAGGAAGCGTGCTTGGGCCATTATTGTTTTTGATATTCATACATGATATTGCGTGGTTACCTCTCACCGGAAGTATTGTTTGCCTATAATACCGCTATATTTTATGAATCTAACGACTGCCCACTTTCTATTTCTAACGTGGAGAAAGATTTTGAGACAATTTTTGAATTTTTAACATTAACCGAATTTCTGTCAATTTCAGTAGTACGCGAGTTGATAAAATTAAGTATCTTGTAGTAATATGTGATAAACCTATGGCTTGAGAGGATCATATTTACGCTACGAGTTTAAAAATAAATCCATTTATTTGTTTAGAAAATTAGAAAATTTTTTATGTTTGTTCCAGTGCATGTTTTAAAAATGATCTATTTTTCGTTTATTCATAAGCGGCTCTTTTGTGTTACTGCAACTTTTGGTTCCGCTAAGCAAAGCAAATGAAAGAAACTTCAAATATTGCAAAATAAATACTGCAAAGCGATATATAAACTTCCGCATTTGTTCCCAACTGCTGAATTATACCGAACAGTAGCACAGATATTTTTCCAATTAATTAATTGTTTGTGTTTCTTTATGTGTCATTTATAAGTGCTTGAATATATCATCAACGTTATCAAACGTCACATTGGAATTTGTTAATCATGGGTATGTAACCAGAAATTCTAACATGCTTAAGTGTCTTCAAATTAAAACCAAATTTGGGAGAAATCCTATTTCTATAATTAAGCCATTTACTTTAAATAATCTACCGGAAGTCTTTAGAAATGCTATATTTATAAATTTAAAAAAATGTCGAAACTTTAATTAGCGTCATCATTAAAGAACTATTTATAAAACTTTTTCTTAATTAGCTTTTGTTATTTATTTAATTATTTTATTGTTTTATATATGTATAATTATTTATTATTTTTATTTTGATTATTTTATGTAAATAATTTATGTTGCTTGTTTATTATTTTATGTTTATCAATTTTTTTTTATATTTAAGAATGGCCACTAGCTATCGGTTGCTCTTTTACTTTTTGTAATTTAAAAAATTAATAAAAACTAATAAAAACCATATAGTAGCAAGAACAACTGTCGATTTCGTTTGATTTTTACCTCTCTCATTAACTCGACACTCGTCTTTTCCATCAAACGAACATAAAAATTACACTGCACTGTTTTATAGAATTTGAGTATTCGGACGTTTTAAACACAAGTGGCACATGAAATTATATATCATATCAAAAACAGCGCCATAAAAAAATACAAAATTTTTGTTCGTGTGCAAAGTAGTGGTATTGCTAGATTTAAAAAACTTAAGTCTCAATTGCATTATGATCAATTTTTGTACAACAACAATTAAAACTAATTAACTCGAGATACATAGTTTTGAGTTCATACCTTAATTCGATTTAGAACTTTGTATAATATACGAAACATCCATTAATTTTCAGGAATTTCCTTTATTTCCTTCGAAAATTTCACTCAAAACAGGATATCTTGTATGTAACGCAAATGAAATTTCATCAAAACATGATTTCTTCACATAACCTGTAACATCTGTTTATTAGGAAAAATGTCGTTTTGTAAAAATCGGTTTAATTAAGATACCTTTTTTAAGCAGATTATTGCATTGTAATGCAAAATGAAACACGATAACTATCCTCAACCTGTGGGAGATTGGAGATAACTAGTTTAAAGGAATGATAATTACAAGTTAACTAGTTATGTAAAACTAAACTGATAGAAATTAAATTACGCTAGAGTGATAAAGAAACCGGACTAGTTTTTTAAATAATTAAATAATTAAATAATTAAATAATTAAATAATTAAATAATTAAATAATTAAATAATTAAATAATTAAATAATTAAATAATTAAATAATTAAATAATTAAATAATTAAATAATTAAATAATTAAATAATTAAATAATTAAATAATTAAATAATTAAATAATTAAATAATTAAATAATTAAATAATTAAATAATTAAATAATTAAATAATTAAATAATTAAATAATTAAATAATTAAATAATTAAATAATTAAATAATTAAATAATTAAATAATTAAATAATTAAATAATTAAATAATTAAATAATTAAATAATTAAATAATTAAATAATTAAATAATTAAATAATTAAATAATTAAATAATTAAATAATTAAATAATTAAATAATTAAATAATTAAATAATTAAATAATTAAATAATTAAATAATTAAATAATTAAATAATTAAATAATTAAATAATTAAATAATTAAATAATTAAATAATTAAATAATTAAATAATTAAATAATTAAATAATTAAATAATTAAATAATTAAATAATTAAATAATTAAATAATTAAATAATTAAATAATTAAATAATTAAATAATTAAATAATTAAATAATTAAATAATTAAATAATTAAATAATTAAATAATTAAATAATTAAATAATTAAATAATTAAATAATTAAATAATTAAATAATTAAATAATTAAATAATTAAATAATTAAATAATTAAATAATTAAATAATTAAATAATTAAATAATTAAATAATTAAATAATTAAATAATTAAATAATTAAATAATTAAATAATTAAATAATTAAATAATTAAATAATTAAATAATTAAATAATTAAATAATTAAATAATTAAATAATTAAATAATTAAATAATTAAATAATTAAATAATTAAATAATTAAATAATTAAATAATTAAATAATTAAATAATTAAATAATTAAATAATTAAATAATTAAATAATTAAATAATTAAATAATTAAATAATTAAATAATTAAATAATTAAATAATTAAATAATTAAATAATTAAATAATTAAATAATTAAATAATTAAATAATTAAATAATTAAATAATTAAATAATTAAATAATTAAATAATTAAATAATTAAATAATTAAATAATTAAATAATTAAATAATTAAATAATTAAATAATTAAATAATTAAATAATTAAATAATTAAATAATTAAATAATTAAATAATTAAATAATTAAATAATTAAATAATTAAATAATTAAATAATTAAATAATTAAATAATTAAATAATTAAATAATTAAATAATTAAATAATTAAATAATTAAATAATTAAATAATTAAATAATTAAATAATTAAATAATTAAATAATTAAATAATTAAATAATTAAATAATTAAATAATTAAATAATTAAATAATTAAATAATTAAATAATTAAATAATTAAATAATTAAATAATTAAATAATTAAATAATTAAATAATTAAATAATTAAATAATTAAATAATTAAATAATTAAATAATTAAATAATTAAATAATTAAATAATTAAATAATTAAATAATTAAATAATTAAATAATTAAATAATTAAATAATTAAATAATTAAATAATTAAATAATTAAATAATTAAATAATTAAATAATTAAATAATTAAATAATTAAATAATTAAATAATTAAATAATTAAATAATTAAATAATTAAATAATTAAATAATTAAATAATTAAATAATTAAATAATTAAATAATTAAATAATTAAATAATTAAATAATTAAATAATTAAATAATTAAATAATTAAATAATTAAATAATTAAATAATTAAATAATTAAATAATTAAATAATTAAATAATTAAATAATTAAATAATTAAATAATTAAATAATTAAATAATTAAATAATTAAATAATTAAATAATTAAATAATTAAATAATTAAATAATTAAATAATTAAATAATTAAATAATTAAATAATTAAATAATTAAATAATTAAATAATTAAATAATTAAATAATTAAATAATTAAATAATTAAATAATTAAATAATTAAATAATTAAATAATTAAATAATTAAATAATTAAATAATTAAATAATTAAATAATTAAATAATTAAATAATTAAATAATTAAATAATTAAATAATTAAATAATTAAATAATTAAATAATTAAATAATTAAATAATTAAATAATTAAATAATTAAATAATTAAATAATTAAATAATTAAATAATTAAATAATTAAATAATTAAATAATTAAATAATTAAATAATTAAATAATTAAATAATTAAATAATTAAATAATTAAATAATTAAATAATTAAATAATTAAATAATTAAATAATTAAATAATTAAATAATTAAATAATTAAATAATTAAATAATTAAATAATTAAATAATTAAATAATTAAATAATTAAATAATTAAATAATTAAATAATTAAATAATTAAATAATTAAATAATTAAATAATTAAATAATTAAATAATTAAATAATTAAATAATTAAATAATTAAATAATTAAATAATTAAATAATTAAATAATTAAATAATTAAATAATTAAATAATTAAATAATTAAATAATTAAATAATTAAATAATTAAATAATTAAATAATTAAATAATTAAATAATTAAATAATTAAATAATTAAATAATTAAATAATTAAATAATTAAATAATTAAATAATTAAATAATTAAATAATTAAATAATTAAATAATTAAATAATTAAATAATTAAATAATTAAATAATTAAATAATTAAATAATTAAATAATTAAATAATTAAATAATTAAATAATTAAATAATTAAATAATTAAATAATTAAATAATTAAATAATTAAATAATTAAATAATTAAATAATTAAATAATTAAATAATTAAATAATTAAATAATTAAATAATTAAATAATTAAATAATTAAATAATTAAATAATTAAATAATTAAATAATTAAATAATTAAATAATTAAATAATTAAATAATTAAATAATTAAATAATTAAATAATTAAATAATTAAATAATTAAATAATTAAATAATTAAATAATTAAATAATTAAATAATTAAATAATTAAATAATTAAATAATTAAATAATTAAATAATTAAATAATTAAATAATTAAATAATTAAATAATTAAATAATTAAATAATTAAATAATTAAATAATTAAATAATTAAATAATTAAATAATTAAATAATTAAATAATTAAATAATTAAATAATTAAATAATTAAATAATTAAATAATTAAATAATTAAATAATTAAATAATTAAATAATTAAATAATTAAATAATTAAATAATTAAATAATTAAATAATTAAATAATTAAATAATTAAATAATTAAATAATTAAATAATTAAATAATTAAATAATTAAATAATTAAATAATTAAATAATTAAATAATTAAATAATTAAATAAATACATAAATACATAAATAAATACATAAATAAGTTCGATTTCAAACGAATAATATAAAAATTTCTTTTTTTTTAATTTTATTTTAGGTAACCGGAATAGTCGGACGAGCTGATGTATTAGCATGCATATTTTTTCAAGTATCCTTACTAGTATATCATGGGTAAGCAACATTTTTACCAAAAGTAATGAATCGAATTTTTTTCTAAAATAATGTTTTTTTATAGACCGGTACACCTTCTTTTCAAACCAGTTTATGCAAAAAAAGTCTCTTATGTTTTATAAATTATGTTAAAAATATTTAATTATTGCTGACTAATAAAAAGTTTATGTTTTTGATCTGTTACTTTATTTTACAATATATCTGCGCTTAAGAGACATTCAGTAAATTTTTTGTCTTTTTACATTGTCATGATTGGAGTAATTTTATCCATTGATAAAATCTCACTTACATATAATTAGCATAAATTGATACAACACATAAATTTCACTATTATTGATTCGATTCATTAGAGGTTTTAAAATTAGATTATATAGTTAAGTATATCTAAGACCTATTTGACAAATCGAAAATTTTGTGGTGTTTCAATCTGTCTCTCGTTGCGGTAGTTAAAAATTTTAGTTGGTTTGGATAAATTGTCAATCTTGAATGATACCTGGCACTGGAATTCTTGATTTCTTCCCGTATTGTCGGGACCTGGAGATCTCTGTGAATATATCGTTTGACACGTATCATGGTGCATGCAATTTGAATTAGGGTCAACTGCTTTGCTTTTTATTACTCAAGTTTACCTTGCATATAGCGCCAACAATCCTTTAATGTTGTTGACGATAATGACGTATATGAATTTTACAATTTAACAGAGAGCTGTGTTTATCGTCATCATCGACCGAAACCAAGTGCTGAAAAATAACTTCTTTCTGTTCATTAGATGAGACGTTGTGTTCTCTGTTATAAGCATAGGTACATATAATCTTTTAGTTTAATCAGAACATCATTTTCTCGTTGTTTATCAACTGAGTTAAAACTTAGAACTATTCTTTATATCAGTATATCTCCGAAGTGCTTCGAATCTTTCGAAACGAGATTTAGAATTAAAAAATAAATTTAATTTTAAAATTCGTTTTTGGATCTCTCTCATCTATGCTTTCATAATTCAAGTTTCGGGTTTTTCGGCTTGTGATTTTCTCACCAATAGCAGGAAAACCAGATTCCATGTCAAGTTTATTAGCTAGGTCATTTGCAACCCCAATAAATTTTTCAAACTCGTTATCGCTTCTACATTTGGTGAACATTTTTTCGCTTCTGAATTTGGTTATGTCTTTTAACTAATAGTGACATGCTTTCATATGGCTACACAAAACAAAAATTATCGCTACACAAACACAAAAATTATTCAGATATTTCGTGCACATTCATATAATTCGCTAACGCTACTTGTACACTGTACATAAATATATATAGAGCGTAAAATAGCATTTACACATAGCACTCGGTCGCTATGGCCTGATGAGATGACAATTAATTTTTAACTAAATTCCTCATCAGATCGAAACTGAGCTTTGCCGCGCACACTATCTACATAATTAAAATAACATAAAAATGCATAATTAAATAACGACACAACATCCGCCGGTGTTATAGTATAATATGGCATATTTTTAATGATAAACATTGTGCCCTATAACGTGCATTGAATCTATCTCTTCTTTATTATTTTAAATTTAAATAAGGCAGTCATAAATAAAATTTTAATTTTATTTTAACCAATCAATGTTTAAAAAAGATTTTTAGAAAAATGTTAGGTTTTTACAAATTACGTACAAATTAATTTAACATAATATTTTTAAATACTGCGCACTTAATTAAATAACAGTTATATTTTTAAATGACACAATGATATTTTTAATGTCATTTACAGAAAGCCAGATGAACTAGACGGTGCTGCAATATGGTTTAGTATATTATTAGGCGGATTAAGTATGCTGACAAAGGAGACTGGTGTAACAGTATTTTTATTAAATTTGGTATATGATACATATCGATGTTGGCCATCACTCAAACGAGCTTTTATCGATGTAAGATGGAACGAAGAGACTAATTTATTTGCAAAACGTGTGTCACGAGTACTGATATCAATGTGCGTTTTATTAGCAATAAGATTAGCATTACTACAAGGTTCTTTGCCACGGTTTAGTCAACAAGATAATCCAACAGCATTTCATCCCAATATATATGTGCGGTAAGTGGTAGTTCCATTTTATATATACTGCAATAAAAATATCTAAATTGTAACCGTTATACAAACATGGAAGCAATGGGCTATGTAAAATGAAGTTATGTATATTTTCATACATCAGATGTAAATACTATAGGTCAAGGTTAGATTAAATTTTGACATAAGCAAATTATTCTGAAATGTATGGTAACATTTGTGGCGCAGTGGTTAAATCTGCTGTGTTTGGGTCGGGAGGAACCGGGTTCGAATCTCAACTGGGGAGGGTTGCAAAAGGGAGTTTTCTCATCACCTGATTACGATCGGTGATGACGATGGACACAACTATGACCCCCTGTTGTAGTGCAGAATCTATTGGCCGAACCATCGTCTATGTCTGTATAGGCTGGCATGGAGCAATGCATTACGCAGATGGATATTCAAAAATCACGAACCTGTATTCGTGCTTTTTCGATTTGACCCTCGTTGGCGTAAAGTAGGACGTTAAAGTAACCGCGAAAGAGTTGGGTGACGTTCGGCCTCAGTAAAGATTGTAGATTAAAAAAAAATTGTTTACATTTTAAAATCAAAACAAAAAAGAAGGTTTGAGGGCACATACGGCGAAATTAAATTAATTTATTTTAAATTATCAAAAGTAAAAAAAGTAAAAATTTGAAACATAAAATACATAAATTACATGTTACTTGTATTGTTAAAATCAAACAAATAACATGAAATGGTGAAAACTTGTTGTCTGTCGGATTGTAAAAATAAGTTTACTTGTGTTATATGTTAGCTAGAAAAGCGCATGTTACTTTCATAATCCATCGTAATACATATATTATTTTTTAGCTAACAGTAACTGTATTAAGGTTAGCAGAAATAGTAAATTTAAAACACGAGTTTGTATTTGGTTAAATATCTAATGACATCATGGATTCCTTGATTACCATTTCTGTTTATATCATAGAATTATTACAAATAATAGCTGAAGTCTTCAAAGTACAACAACTCAGAAATGAGCGCAGTTCACGTAAAGGATTCTAAAGGATTCACCGGACTGCATCATACCTTTATGTCTAGGTTTATCCCCATTCGGGACCAAAATGTAATCTTCTGTGTTCACATCGATGCAGTGCTCGACACTTGGAAGTGTCAAATAGAAAGATTGAAAAGAGATTTAAACAAAAACGTTCCTCCGGGGTTGATCGCATTAATTTAATGCTCTTGGTATTCAAAGGGGATACCTTGTGCAACTTTCTTTTCGACCTTATTCGATTAGATGGCAAAGCTAGGTTATGCTTAAGGAAAATGGATTTCTTTCAAGCAGAAGACTTAATCCATCGAGATAGTTTCTGGTTGCGATATCTTTGAATACCGGATGTGTAATATGTGCGTTTATGTAAAATGCCAGTAACGCAGTCAAAAGGTTGTGTCAAAGTTGAGAACATGTTGTCATGTATGGGTGTGAGAGTTGGACCCTGACGGATGAGTATGAGACTGATTAATGATATGCGAGAGAAGAAGCATGCGCATGATATATGCCTAAACGCGATGATGACGACACTTACCGAGTTATATTCAACTGCAAGATCAGCAATTGAATAAAAATTCCTACTGTCGTTCATGAAATAAAAAGACAGCGAGTACGCTGGCTCAGTCACATTTGGCGAGCCGTTCCTAAACGGCTAGCGCAGCGATCTTTAATAGGGAAGCCACCATTTGGGAGGGACCGAGGTCACTGTCGGTGACTATGGTTCCTCGAAGTAGAGAACTTCTTCTCTTCTTTGGGTTGTCTAGAACAATACGAGAAGCAAGCTCGTGATAGCATCTGATGGAGTAAGGCTGTAAGTTTGGTACCGACCAGAAATGGCCTATAAAAACCGTAAAAGCATAACTTTGTACAATTTAAAAAACAAAACGGAAAAGAGAGAAAGAAACAAAAGAAAAAGGAAGAAGATACGAATAAATATATAATATTTTAATATTAATAATAATTATAATATAGTAATAATTTTAATATATATAAATATATAAATATATATATATATATATATATATATATATATATATATATATATATATATATATATATATATATATATATATATATATATATATATATAAATGATTGTATTCCACAGATTATTAACATTCTGCTATTTAGCTGCATTTAATTGGTGGCTGTGCTTATGCCCAACAACATTAAGTCATGATTGGCAAATGGGGTCAATACCGTTGTTAACATCAATAAGTGATCCAAGAAATCTTCTCACATTTGTTGCATTTGGCGCTGCTGTTTTATTAGCATATCGTGGTATAACAGATGTTGAGGTATGTATGCTACGATATGTATGACAAAAAACTAAAATTTTAATTCATAACTCTTTACGTAATTTATAACTCTTTACTTCAATTTAATTTATAATTATTAATTTATTACTTAAAAAATTGATATTCATGAATAATTTATTCAGCAACAAAGACATGTGCCACTTGTGCTAGGCTTTTTATTACTAGTACTACCATTTTTGCCCGCCACAAATCTAGTAGTTACGGTAGGGTTCGTGGTAGCTGAAAGGGTGTTATACATTCCAAGGTAAAACTAAAATAAGGTAAAATTTTAGATAAATCTTATTGTTTTTATTGTTTTTGTAATTATAGTCTCGGATGCGTTTTATTAGTGGTGTATGGAGCACAAATTTTATGGGAAACATTTCCAAAATTTCGTGGTTTAGTTACAATAATGGGATGTATTGTGATTGCTGGAGGGACATTAAAAACTGTTACACGAAATCAGAACTGGTACACGAGGGAAACATTATTAAAGTAAGTTAAGATGAGATTTCGTAATAAAAAATCCACGTAAGTTAAGAGTTTTTTTTTTTTTAAATACCTAACCTCGTCGATTTTTAGTAGGCATCTAGGCTCTATTAACACGCGATTTTGTAAGAAAATGATTTTTCTTGTTGTGTATTGATGTAAATGTGAATATGCAAATGTATTTATAATTGTAAAAATAACTTTATATAAATGAGGTATAAACGCCAATAATGCTGATTTCTCACAAAAACCAAGTATAAGCTGTATATAATTTTTTTGTTGTTGCTTTTTTTATATTTTATATGATTGTCTTATTAATTATTTATTTATTTTTATATGCTTTTGTTCTTATATTACAGAGCCGGACTAGCAGTGCTGCCTCACAACGCAAAAATGCATTATAACTTTGCAAATTTTCTGCGAGATTCATCTAAGCCGGATATTGCGATTCATCACTATACGCAAGCATTAAAGTAAGTTTAATTATTGTGGATGTGATAAACCCTATATGTAGTTTTAAAGTTTTCAATTGGGCAGATCATATAATATTTTCATGTTTAAATTATGTAATAATTATTCCTACGCATTGATGTAGCGCGCGCCTGTTCCGGGGTGCTGCAGCATCGAATGTTACAGTAAATAATCGTACGTTTTACTATAAGACGTAGTCTCCGTCGTAAGCCAACGTTTCGTCGAGTATTATCAATATTTTAGTTCTGTGCTTAATATAAAATAGTATTTAAAATATTTGATTGATTTCGATTTTTTTCGTTATTCTTTCGTATGTTTTCGCCGTATGGCACAGGAAAAACATTCTTTTCAACAATCAATGCATGTGAGGTATGGAAAGAAACTGAAAAGAACGGATAATATAAATACTCTTTTGCATATAGTTGATATATGAAAGTGAAGGAACTGAACGGAATTTAATGTGTAAATAGACCTTTAATCATAAAAAATTCAATTGCTGTTAACAAAACTTTGTATTGAGTTTAAATTTATGTTATAATATTTCTATTATACAAAGTCATGTCATTTCATATAAAACATATGAAAATGAGTATTTTGTATGTATTTAGTCACACTAAAGCTCTCCAAAAATATCGTCTACCATTGAGGGTTATATTATTAAGATGGTTTGGATTAAGCACTACAGTTTTGCTGTATATAAACGGTTTTTACGTATTTTCGTATTTTTATCAAACATGTGATGAAGATATTCCCAATTCTTTAATCACATGATTAATACATAAAAGTCGTATTTTATTTGATTTTTTACAACAACAATCCCATATATCGAATTCTTTTTTGGAATTGGTTGAAATCTTTCTCTATTGATGGTATTGTAATTCCAATACTTCTTTTTAGTTAGTATCTCGAATACCAGGTGCGCGATATCTCATATTTTGAGTTCTATAAGTTGGTCATTGTTGTTATTTTATTATTTTGACATTCATTTTGAGTTAACGATATTTTGTTAAATCTTGAATGTGATTATTTAATCAGTATTTTAGTACTTAAATTATTTAGTATTGGAAATTAATATCATTTAAATAATTGAAATGAATCAAGATGAACTTTTAATAGTACAGACCATTGACTTCTTGTAGAACTGTAATTATCAAATTTGTATTTAACAAATTTTGATTGTACGTTATTAAACCTAAGCCGAAATTGACGATTTAAATAATACTAACTATGGTTTTCTTATAACATTATTTATCTTTCCTCCGTTGCTTGAAATTATAGTCAATTAAAATATTAATAAAAAATTATATATTGGTAAAAATTTAAAATTTTTGATGATTACCAAAAGAAACTATTTGAAAAATCAAATTTAAAAATACACAACGTACCAACCTTTAAAAATAATATCCAATTCCAAAAAAAAATTAAAACCTATTTTATTTGAATTCCAGATCCAATTCCAATACCAAAATCAAATAAAATACGACTAAGGTCACGTAATTTTCTTCGCGTATTCACAATTCAGTAATTGTCAAATGCGAACTAACTTATGTCATCAAAAACAAAATGGTGGGCAAAAGAAATAGATTCGGAACATAAAACGCACCCAGCACATATATATATATATATATATATATATATATATACATGTTGACATAATATTTCAAATACTATTTTTATAACTTGTATAATATCTTCTTCCAATTGTTTGTAACTTTTTATAACATTTCTAGATTATGGCCAACGTATGCTAGTGCTCATAATAATCTAGGAACATTAATAAGTCCAGCAGAATTAGCAGAACATCATTTTTTAGAGGCCATTAAATATTCATCTGATCATGTTAATGCACATTATAATTTAGGACAGTTATATAGGTAAGTAACATTTGTAAGATTTATATGTTAAATGAACAGATTATGTAGATATATATATATATATATATATATATATATATATATATATATATATATATATATATATATATATATATATATATATATATATATATATATATATATACATAAATATATAATTGTATAAAGTCTCTATTCCATTATGAAAATTGTTGTACAACAAATTTTTGTTGGAAAATTTGTATAGTAACATTTGGTAGATAAACTTAGCTTTGGTTAGCATGTCAATATTATTATTATTTTTTTGTGAAAATTTATTATTTTACAGATAAATTTAGCTCAATCATTACATTTATGCTGTAATCTATACGGGAATACTTGTAATAATTTATTACATTTCTTTAAAAAAAAATGTGTGTGAAACATATTACTCAGCAAACATAAATTTTACGTATATACTATATATGTATTAAATGTTGCCATAAAAACTACTCTACTCGATACTTTTGTATAGCAACTAATAGCAACATTTCCCCTACATTTACATTTCTCCTTTTGATTTTGCTAACAAAATTATGTTGGAAAAGTTGGCGAACTCATTCACTCATTCACTCATTCAACGAAACTATACATAATTTTTTTGTCTCGTTCTGGTTCTCCAACAAAAATTTGTTGTACAACAATTTTTCATAATGGAATATAGACTTAAGTTTACTTTTTTAATACTCGTAGTATGTTTTTTAAGAATACAATGTTAACCATAATTTATTTTTGATTTTGTTCTAGAAAATCAAACCGGACATCTGAGGCAGTAGTTATGCTTGAACGTTGTATACAGTTAGAGCCATTATTTATGCCAGCCTATTTAAAGCTATATAAATTACATTCGGGTGTACCAGCTGGTCGTATATTGAAAAAAGTTGCTGAAATTTCTACATCAAATCCGGATTATATAACACAGTATGGTTACTGGCTCTCAGAAAATAGTATGCTTTTAAATAAGTAAAAATGTTGTTGACATTAAACGAAAAGGGTTTAAATTTTTAGATTTACTTTACGATGCAAAAATTGAGTTTCAAAAGGCACTGCGTATTGAAAAAACTCATCAATTAGCATTAATTGGCGCCTGCCGTATATTTAGGAACATTGGACAATATTCACGATTACTACAAACAGTATTAAGGTAATTTTAATTTTTTTAAATCTAACCGATCCTAAATTAAAACATTTTTAAGTTGTTTTTCGCGGATAAATATAATTGGAATTAACCTAACTACGAATATTAACTTAATCACGTTACTATTACTATTTAATCGCTTATTATAAATTAAATAGGTTATCCCAACGGTATACATGTCAACGTTTCGTAAGATACAAGTAGAGTTTTTTGGCAGGTTCTGGACCACCCGAGATAACATTTTCATAGTAATAATTCAGAGAGAATGTGATTAACATGTACAACTTACAATGATAGTTCAACTAAACTTTTTCCTTGATAAATCAATATTATTTTTTATATCTTTAGTTCTTCTATAAATTTTGTTACTTTTTTTAACCATTCATTCATATTTTATTTTAAATTCTTGACAATATTTTTGTAAATTGATTTTATACTGTGCATTAAAGTCAAAGTCCTCTTTATTACAAGCCGTATTACATCGCATACTAATGCTATCTAATCATATGAACATAAGAATGTATTGTAAGTAAAAAACGCGTTCTCGTGCACACAGACAACTACCCATTTTACATACTGCATAAGTAATAGTACTTTAAAACTCCATATAAAACAAATAAAAATAATTTTTTATTTTTTTTTTAATTTCTTTTAACAGTGCATCAGTATTAGTACTATAAAAATAATTGATATAAAAAAAATTGTATATTCTCTTTATTGTCGCACACCATTAAATCTCAGTTTATAAATAAGCAGTTTACTCTCTTTACTTGTTTGCCTTTTAAATTCTATTGTTTTTTGACAATTTTTACTCTCTTTTGTTTTGTAGTATGCAAATTTAAATTTATTTTACACTATACTCACTATCATATACCGACACTTACGATACCACCGCAGTGTTAAGATACAATACATTGGTATGCAATGAATACGGCTTGTATAATAGAGAGGGTTTGAAAAAACGTATCGAAAATAGTGTAAAATAAAATAAACATTCGCATACTATAGAAACAGAACATTATTTTTATATGGATTTCGATAGCACTACACGCAATTTTTCATAGTGGTTTTGTTTGGCTGTGTCAACGAAAGTTTAAAAGACAGCTTGTATTACTGAAGGTTTTGATTAAAGTGCTTAAA